>LNAC01000210.1:2961500-3012203 GCA_002007465.1 Ailurus styani
GATGGGATCGGGAAGGAGAC
The DNA here is from genome assembly GCA_002007465.1 of Ailurus styani. NCBI lineage: Eukaryota > Metazoa > Chordata > Mammalia > Carnivora > Ailuridae > Ailurus > Ailurus styani. The sequence continues at coordinate 2,961,521 of LNAC01000210.1, forward strand.
AAACCATAAGAGACTCTTAATCTCAGGAAACAAACTGAGGGTTACTGGGGGGTGGGAGGGTAGGGATAGGGTAGATGAGTTATGGACATTGGGGAGGGTTTGTTCTATGGTGAGTGCTGTGAAAGGTGTAAGCCTGATGATTCACAGACCTATACCCCTGGGGCAAATATTTAAAAAAATATTAAAAAAATAAATAAACCTATAAATAAGTAAAATATATATAACCATAAGTGCTAAACACTAATGGTGAGGGTAAAGAGGAGGAGGTGAGCCATGAAAATATGTGGGAAAAGAATGCTCCAAGTGGTAGGAATAGCAAGTACAAACGCTCAATATAGGAGCATCCTTGGCATGTTAAAGAAATAGCAAGGACAGTGCGGCTGTGTAAAGTAAGCGAGGGACAGTAAAAGAAGTAGAATAAAGTAGAGAAGTAAAGTCAGAAGGGATGATACATGCAGAGTCTTGTGGGCCATTTTGATAATGCTGGTCTTTTTATTTTTTTTTAAGATTTTATTTATTTATTTATTTGACAGATAGGGAGAGATCACAAGTAGGCAGAGAGGCAGGCAGAGAGAGAGAGGAGGAAGCAGGCTCCCTGCCGAACAGAGAGCCCGATGCGTGCCTCGATCCCAGGACCCTGAGATCATGACCTGAGCTGAAGGCAGAGGCTTTAACCCACTGAGCCACCCAGGTGCCCAATGCTGGTCTTTTAATCTATAAATATACGAAGATGTGAAAGAGTCTTGAGTGGTGCTATGGAATAAAGTGACTTACATTTTAATAAGCTATTCTTGTGTATGCCTTAGGGGTAAGTAGGGAAACAGGGAGACAAGTTTGGAGATTATTGCAATCATTTAGTTGAGGAAATAATGGTGGTTTGTACAAGAATTGTAGTCATGGAGGTAGTGAGAGATGATCAGATCCTAGATATATTTTGAAGGTGAAGCCAAGAGGATTAGATTTGATGGACAGATTTCTGAAATCTGGAAGAAAGTGGTGAGTCAAGGCTTGTTCCAAAGTTTTGATCTGAGACACTGAATGGGGTAGACTTACTATTTACTGAGATAAAGAAGACTATGCAAGGAGAAAATTTCAGAAGGGAAATCAAGAGTCTGGGTTTGGATAAGTTATGTATGAGATTCCTTTGGGCTATCCAAGAGGAGATGCTGAGTAGAAAATGATGTGTCCTGGAAGACAAGGGAATAAAGTATTTCAAAGAGGAGGAAGAGCAATCAACTGTGTCAAAAGCTTCTGTTACATTGAAAAAGTTAAAAGACTGAGAACTGACGATGGGATTTAGAAAACAAAGATATTGGGATGGAGTTGGGCATCAGTCTGCCTGCTCAGCGGGGAGTCTACTTCTCTCTCTCCCTTTGCCCCTCCCCTCTGCTCACGCTGTCTTTCTCTCTTAAAATAAATAAAATCTTAAAAACAACAACAACAACAACAACGGAGTCATGAGAGTCTAGTCATCATGAACTAACTAGTACCATACTAAATCTCCTTCCATATACAACTAAAAAACAGGGCAAAATATTTGAACCTGTTTTCAAATACTGGACAGCAGGCAACACAGGACTGGATCCCTGAGAGGAAGATTATAAACAAGGTGAGCTTTACAAGTTTTCTAATTAGACGCACTTTCCAGAGACAGTACAGAAAGGGGGAACCTAAGAAGAGTCCAGTAGTCTCTCTGAGTTCAAAAGACAGAGATTGGAGTTTAGACAGATGAAAAAAGATGGAATTTGATGGACAGAGTACCAGAAAGTAGCTAAGTAGACAAAGAGTTCCAGAAATATACTTACAGATCTGTAAGTCTATGACTGAATATTAAACGGCATATGCATAGGTTGGGATTCTGGGAGGCCAGGGAAAGATACGTACTGGGGAGTCGTGACCTAAATGTTTTTAGAGCTGGAATACATCTAGGAGACACTCAGTTTTAACCAGCCAGAGTGGAGACTATGCTAGACATTCAGGAATAATAAGTTTTTATTTCTGGGAGAGAAAGTAATTTTTTTTATTATTATTTGCCCCAGGGGTACAGGTCTGTGAATCAGGCTTACATCTTTCACAGCATTTACCATAGCACAAACCCTCCCCAATGTCCATAACCCATCCACCCTATCCCTACCCTCCCACCCCCCAGTAACCCTCAGTTTGTTTTGTGAGATTAGGAGTCTCTTATGGTTTGTCTCCTTCCCCATCCCATCTTGTTTCATTATTTTGGGAAAGAAAGTAATTTTAAAAGTGTTTTGGCTCTTCTTGACCTTTTGCTCTTACATATGCATTTTGGAATCAGTTTACCAAGTTTTATGAAAAACTATTAAGTATTTGATTGGAATAATACTGAACCCATATACTGAATATTAAGTCTCTCTATCTAAGAACATGATGTGTCTCTGCACTATTTAGATCTTATTTAATGGTTTAAAATAAAATTTAAATTTTATCTACTTAAAATTCTTGAACTTTTTTGAGATCTGTTCCTTTATGGCTTACAAATTTGTTACTATTCTAAGTAGTTTCTTATTTTACTGCATTTTCTTGGTATTTTTATATAAATAATAAAAAGAATTTACTTTCATGTTAGTTTTACATCTAGAAGATTTGCTAAACTGTCTTATTAATTTAAATAAGTTGTCCATGAGTCTTTTAGGTTTTCTATGTAAACAGTAAAATCATATGTGAATAATAGCAATTATTTTCCTTAACAATGTGAATTTTTTTTCTTGTCTTATCTTCTGGTCAGGGACTCTGGCATCATGTTGGCTAGAAGATATTTTTAAACATCTTTATAAAAGATGGTATTTATATATATATGGTATTGATTTCTACCCACATCTTTATTATTTCCTTTGTTTTATATTTTTTTGACATATTCTGCTGGTATTTTTCTATTTTTTATGCATAAGCATATCAAAACCACAGTAGGATTCTACTTCACATTCACCACATTATCAAAAAGGCTAGAAAAAAATTGTTGGCAAATATGTGGAGCAATGGCAACTCTCATAGATTTCTAGTAAAAAAAAAATGTACATTGATACGACCACTTTGAAAACAAATTGAAGTTTATTTGGCACATACTGTATGATTCTGCAGTTATATTCCCATATATATTTCCCAGAGGAAATCTTGCACAAGTGGATCAGAAAGTACAGTGTTTAATTTTATGTGTCAACTTGACTGGGCCATAGGTACCAGGCCAACCATTATTCAAGGTTTGTGTTTGTGAGGGTGTATGGGAATGAGATTGACATCTGAATTGGTAGACCAGACTGAGTAAAGCAGATTGCCTTCCCTAATGTGGAAGGCCCTCCTCTAATCAGTTGAAAGCCTACAAGGAACAAAAAGGTTGACCCTCCAGAAAGTAGAAGGGAACTCCTTCTGTCTGTTTGCTTGAGTTAAGACACTGTTTTTTCCCAACATGATTGGCTTTTCTTGGGTCTTATACCTTCCAGCTTTCAAACTAGAACTACACATCGACTCTCCTGGGTCTTCAGCTTGCTGATAGCAGTAGATCTTGGGACTTGACAGCCTCCATAATTGCACAAGCCAATTCCTTACCATAAATCTATCCCTATCTCTGGATATATACGTATAGATATATGGATACCTTATTGGTTCTTCTTCTCCAGAGAACCCAGACTAATACAGGAAGCATGGGTGAAAATATTCATAACAACACAGTTCATGACAGTAAAATACAGAAATACCCAGGGACACCTGAGGGGGCTCAGTTGTTCAAGTGACTTTTGCTCAGGTCATGATTTCAGGGTCCTGGGATCAAACTCTGTATCAGGCTCCACACTCAGTGGGGAATCTCCTTGTTCCTCTCCTTCTGCCACTCATGCTCTCTCTCTTTCTCAAATAAGTAAACAAAATCTTTAAAATCTTTATTTTAAAAAAATCTTTAAAATAAATAAACAAGGGGCGCCTGGGTGGCTCAGTGGGTTAAGCCTCTGCCTTTGGCTCAGGTCATGATCTCAGGGTCTTGGTATCAAGCCCAGCATCAGGCTCTCTGCTCAGCAGGGAGCCTGCTTCCTCCTCTCTGCCTGCCTCTCTGCCTACTTGTGATCTCTCTCTCTCTGTCAAATAAATAAATAAAATCTTTAAAAAACAAACAAACAAACAAAATCTTCAAGAAAACTGAAAGGTAACCTATAGAATGGGAGAAGATATTTGCAAATGAGCTACCTGATAAAGGGTTAGTATCCAACATATACAGACAACTTATATAAAACTCAACACCCAAAAAACCAAATAATTCAATTAAAAAATGGGCAGAAGACATGTATAGACATTTTTCAAAGAAGACATTCAGATGGCCAACAGACGCATGAAAAAACATTCATCATCACTTACCATCAGGTAAATGCAAATCAAAACTACAATGAGATATCACCTCACATGTGTCAGAATGTCTAAAATCAAAAACACAAGAAACAACAGATGTTAGTGAGGATGCAGAGAAAGGGGAACCCTCTTATACTGTTGGTAGGAATGCAAACTGATATAGCCACTCTGGAAAACAGTATGGAGCTTCCTCAAGAAGCTAAAAATAGAGCTACTCTGCAATCTAACAGTCATACTCCTGGGTACTTACCTGAAGAATATAAAAACACAATAATTCAAAGGGATACATGCACCCTGATGTTTATAGCAGTATTATTTATAATAGCTGAAATATGGAAGTAGCCCATGTGTGCATTGATTGATGAACTGATGATACACACACACATACATACAGTGGAATATTAGTCTTAAAAAGGATGAAATTTTGCTATTTGCAACAACATGGATGGAGCTAGAGAGTATTATTCTAAGTGAAATAAGTCAGTGAGAGAAAGGCAAATACCTTATGACCTCACTTATATGTGGAATTCATTTTTTTTAAGATTTTATTTATTTATTTGATGGAGAGAGAGAGCACGAACAATGGGAGCAGCAGAGGGAGAGGGAAAAGCAGATTCCCTGCTGAGCAGCCCCCACCCCCCCGCCACAATGCGGGGCTAAATCCCAGGTCCCCAGGATCATGACCTGAGCCAAAGGCAGACGCTTAATTGACTGAGCCACCCAAGGACCCCTATATGTGGAATTTAAGAAACGAAACAAATGAGCAAAGGGGAAAAAAAGAGAGGGAGAGAGAAACCAAGAAAAAGACTCAGAGAACGGTTTGTTCTCTACAGTTATCAGAGGGGAGGTGAGTGTGAGGGGACGGGCTGAATAGGTGGTGGGGATTAAGGAGGGCAATTGTCATGATGAGCACTGGGTGATGTATGGAATTACTGAATCACCATATTGTACATCTGAAACTAATATAACACTGTATTTTAGCTAACTAGAATTAAAATAAAAGCTTGAAAAAAGTATTGTTGAACCCCAAAAAAATCAAGTTAGAAAAATATATCATTTTTCTATTAGGTATGATTCCATTTATGTAGAATTTAAATATGAGAAAAATCTAATGTCTTTAAAAAGCAACTATAAACAAATATGCTCTATGCATATAATAATATGCTAATAATACTAGTATATTATATAAATGTGTATATATCATGGAGAGTTGAGTGGACTAAGAAAGTTTCCTGTTCAGCACATTTTTCAACACGGATCAGGCGATGGACAAATATTGAATATTAAAAGGTGAAGCCCAAAGCACCTGCTTTCTACCACAAGCTCTGGCGACTGGTAGTGCCTGTCCTTCAGTTTGGTCACAGTTCTTCCAGGCTTCGTATGACATCATCCCCTCTGTCCATCTCCACCTCCTGAACCTCTCTCATCTCTGACCACTTCCTTTTTACCCATGGCTCTTGCTCCAGAGACACAGCTATGAATTTAGAGTCAGACTCTGGAAGTCAGGGACTGTTCATCTAGGAGCTAAATGTAATTTCTAGGCATATTTTGTTTGGCTTAATGGTATTTTAAAATCTTTGAGCATAACTAAAATATCAGAAGACTGCACACAAAAATCTCGACTTTCAGCTTCTCTTGAAAAATAGGAAGATCTGGCAACACTGAGCTCTTATTCCTTCTTGCCAGAAACTAGCTGGAATTGCACAGCGGCTGCCCATCTGAGGCCTCTGCTGGCCACCACGTGGTCCTCACCACTCTCTGTTCTCTATGACAGAAGTGAGCATCCATTTCCATTTATCCCCGCTCTTTCATTGTTGTTGCTATTGTTATTTAGATAAGTATTTCCCAAGGCACTCAGCAAAATGACAAGTCAGACAAGAGGGCTGGGGGCTTTTTCCTTAATCGAGGTCATTTCACTTATGAAGCGCGAATTTTACGTTCTTGGCCCGAAAGGCATTGGTGTTTGCCGTATCTATTCCATGACCTTACCTAACCATGTTGGAGGGGATTCTCTGTGCTCTCATGCATAAATTTTGGTAATCCAGAGTATCATTTTCCCTTTCCTGGCACCAAAAAGAACTGCAGAAATTGCCTAAACTTATTCTGCTGACAGAGAACTAATTCGACATCTCAAGATCTTAGAAGAAGGAGAGATCCCAGAAAGGTAAGAGTGTCTCGACCTGGTGTGTGCCCACACTCTGGGCTGAGAGCTTGGAAATCAACACCTCAATCTGTTTTCTTTCCCTTTGCCTTGACTTTCCTCTGTTTTCTCCACCCTGTGTGCTCTTCTTGGCAGGAAACTCAAGCCTTAGAAATCCGAGTCTATTCATAAATGCACTTCTTTCAGTTACTATGGCAATGCTGAAGGAATCTGTCACAGCCACACAGGATCACAAAAGGATCACTTTTATTTTTATTCCCAATGCTTCCACCAACAAACAAATAAATAAAATGCTACAACTAGCCAGAGTCACATTTGCTTCTTGGTAAACAACTCCCTAGGACTGGCAACTTACCTTCATTTCTTACTTTTTTCCCTCCTATTTTATACAGAGTTTTGTTTTCCCAGACATTTATTAGAAAGGACTTCAGTGAGTGGTGTTCTGTATCCAGGTTTTCCCCCTTACCCTTTTGCTCCTATGCATGTGGCATGAGTCACACTTTTAGAAAGAAGCAGTCTAGTTTCCCAAGATGATGCAGTAAGAATTTATTTATTGAAAATATAGGTTGCACATTCTCATCTCCATGAGCTATGGGTAACTACTCCAGAGAGCGGCTGTTTTGTCTTCAGCTCTTATCTTATTATTTCATCATCCACAGTTGGGGAATGAAATAGTTCTAAAGTCCTTATTTAAAGAAAGCACAAGACAAACTTCCCACCCTACCCTTAGGGCAGGGATGACAAGTTAGGTTGACATCAAGATTAGCAGACAGCACTCAGCCACTTTGCCAGTCATTGCTACTGCATGGACTCTGTGCAGCAACAGAACATTTGCTCGGAACAACCTACAGTCTGTCAAATTCCATAGCAGTTTCCAAGGCAATGATATGTTCTTGGTCTTTTCTTTATGTATCGCACAATGCTTTAGAAATTGCACAACAAAGAAGGGGGAAGCCCTTTGAACCCAGTGGGGGAAGACCCCCTGATTCCCAGAAAGAGGTTATTTTACAGATGGATTCAAATTCTTCCTGCTTCTTATAGGAGAGCACCGGCTCTACATCCTCTGGGTAAGGGGGTGACACTTAAATCTCTAACCTCAGTGCCCATTTCCAGAGAGAGATTTTTATTTGAAATTTCACTGGCAACTGAATGTTACTGTCTGTCCCACATTTCTGAGTGAAGGAAGGAAGAAAAGACTTAGCATAGGAAATAAACACAGGTGTCTTTGACTGGCTATGATTCCCCCACTGGTCACACTAATGTGTTTTCAGCAGCCTCACACTCAGGAACCGTACAGAAAAGTAAAGAATGAAGGCACTGGGTGAGGTATACCTCGTTTGGAATCCTTATTCTGCAGCTCATCACCTATCACCTTTGGACATGTTATTTAATCTCTGTAAACTTCACTGTCCTTACCTGGAAAAAAAGGATAATAATACTACCTATAGCATCAGTTGATTTTTGGGATTAAGTTGGAAATTACATATAAAGGATTTAGCACAGTGCATTCTGAATGACTATAAGCTCTAAATAAATATCAGCATTATTATTGTTTTTGTTACCTATTTCAACAGCGGAAAACATATTCCTATCTCTAATTTTTCCCGTATTTGTTTTACATAATTTATATTTATATTTTTGTATTTATTTCTTTATGTTTTAACAACTCAGTGTGCCCTAGAATATTCTGAAAAGATGGAAAGCAAATCTTTCCTTCACCATAAATGGTATTTAAAGATGCTTGATATAATTTAGAAACAGCTCTTATCTCCTCACTTACTATGAATATATTAGGTAGGAAGTAGTATACTCTTTTACCAACTAAAAAAATTAGTTAAAGCTGAATCCACCTAAATAAGTCTAGAAATATGAATAAAGATATTTCTGATATGAGAATTTTTACCCAAATACTGATATTCAGCGTTCTCCCCAAATCAGAAGCTGAATAACAGATCTATTCACTACTGAAGAAATTGTTGTATCTGATTTGATAAATTTTTAAAATAGAACCCTACAGAAATGATCAGAAGACTAATGTAATATACTTTCTTTCATTTATTCAACAGATATTTACTGAGTTTATTTCATACCAGGTGCTGTGAGAAACAGTGTAGAGAGCAGAGACATAAGCAAGGTCCTAATCCTTTTCTCAAGGGACTAGCAGAAGTTCATTTGGAGGTATGCAAATGTACACTGAGTCAAATAGAAAATGGCAAGCATCCCAAGAGAGATACAGAATAAGGGCTAAAAAAATGAGTATGTGGAAATGTTAATATTAATTATGCCTTATGATTAAAGTGATTTTGTATGTGGGAAATAACCGAATCGGTAACTTTTTCTTTTGATTCCTCAACTTTTAGTGATACCAACTACTTTGTAAATGTATGGTTGGGTGTATCATAATTTAAGCACAGAGAAAGTATCAAGAAATCAGGTGGTTCAAAGCAAGTAACATATTTTTAATGTAGTCTAAAAAGAAAGTGGATGTAACAGCAATAAAATGCATAAAAATGGAAGCAGTTTATTTGTGATCTCTATGCCTGAGTTCACAGTATATCTGTGCAGTTGAAATAAACTCAATATATTTTCTTCAAAAAGTTTAACCTTGAATTTCTTCTCATGTTAAAGAAAAAAAAACTAGTGGAAAATTGACATTTGTGTGAATTCTGAATAAAAATGTGAAACAAACTGAGTCAGTAGTGCTTTAGTCCGCCATCTGGGATTTTGCACCACTCAGTCGATTCCAGAAATTAGATTAATATGGAGGAACTCAGAAAGGGGAATTTCCTTTCGGAGGTAATTACAAGGCTCACCTATTAACAGTGGAAAATCTGCAGCCACTAATTGTTCTCTTCAAGTCAGATAGGAGACCTCAAATGAAATACAACCTCAAGATATTTTTTCAGAATGAGAGTTTTATTCCAATTATCAATGGGCATAACCACCAATATTATTTGAAAATGCCAAAGTATAAAGACATTTTCTTATGCGAGTACTACAAAAGCACAGCTCAAAATATCAATCTGCTCTTCCTCAAAACATTTTGAAGTTATGGTTTTGCTTCAACGTTTTCACTTGCTCCAAAAAGCCTTCTTTATCCCCCAAACGGCTTTCTATGAACTGCATAAAATTTGAGTTCAGAAAAATTGGTCCTGGTTTGGGATTTGCACACTCAGCACCTCTCAGACTGAGGGGATTCAGAACATCTCTGGACAGCACATGCAATGGCTGGATACTTTTGGATCTGTCTGACTCCAAATGACCCAGCTGATGAACTTCAAGACCAGACTGAACACAGTATCCATCTCCTCCCCCCATTCCTATTGCCAATCCTCTGGACAGAAGGTATTAGAACACCTATGGTGGTTTCAGAGATGTGGATCCCTCTTAAAATAAGTAATATTCCCAGTTTTTGAGAGAAAACAAAGATGCAATTATTTCCTTAGAAAATGTAGAAGTAAACAATGTGATGTGCGGGAGAATATTTTCATTCCTTCTGAAACTTTGGAAATTACAGTCAAGCAACTTAGAATGTATGTGTTAATGAAAGATCTTTTGTCTAATTTATGTACATCACTTTACTACAGATCTATGGAATTTAGGTTACATTTGTATAATTCCATAAGGGGTTTTTGATTGCTTAAGCGCCACCTGTTCTTTATAAATGCTGTGACTGACATCAAGTTTTCCTCCATATGGTGATGACATTTTTGATTACTATTTGTCTTCTTACATTTTAATAGTGATTTGAGTTAAAATAATTTAAAGTCTGTTTCCCAATAGCTTTATATAACTGAACAGTTCTGTTTATGAGTTTTATCTTTCTGTATTTTGAGTCCACATAATTTTTTTAAAAGAGCTTAAACTAGCTACAGAATTCAGCTTTATAGAACTAAATGAATAATTTTTCAGTTGTGATTTAAAATCAAGAGTAGAATCAATATGGGCATCTCTGTAATTGAAAACCAGTGGGTGATAATTCTGTACTGAAAACAAGATAATAAGAATAAAAACGAGCCATTGGTGAGAGAAAGATAAGATTAAAGATGTGATCTCAATTAAATATGAACTATTATTAACATTGTAATAAAACTTCCACTTCTAATTTGTCCCATATTTTCCTCTTTTGGAGTACAATTATGAAGATATGTAAAAATAATTTAAGTAAATCATGCTAGGATCCATTTATTATTTCCTCCTAAATTAATATTTACAGCATTTTTAGTATCCAAATATTTTGGCTTGCAGAAATAGTTCAGTTTTTTCAGTACGTTAAGATTTACTTCTTTATTTGTCTGATATATTATTTATCACTTGGTATGCATTAATTTTGAAAATAACAGAAAAGGCCAAGGCAAAGCATGTGGCATTGAGAAGGACAGTGAAAAAAATGTCAATTTCTCCCATCTTAATGCCTGATGGTGATTCTTTTACGCTGTTAAAAGCCTACATGTATGTGTACTTGAAAAAAAAAGCACTGAGGAAAACAAGTGGCCATTTCCCTCTTTATGATAACTTTCTATTTTTCCCTCTTTTTTAAATTACAAAAGTTTTTTTGGTATAGAGAAACAGTTTTAACTATTCAATAAAAGGTTCTGGGAACTGGTGAACGATTCAGGATCCACATCTTAGTTTTTCCTTTGGGAAAAATCGTTCCTTACACAAATGCAAATTTCTACTGGGTTTACTAGGCTCATAGAGTATAACCTTGAGAGTGGAACCAACACTGAGGAAGGCAGAGTCAAAAGATAGACACAGATTCTTCTGAGGTCTTAAATTCAGCGATGCCTGAACTAATTCTCCTGAGTTTTATGATTATTTAAGTCAATAATCCCCTCTACCCCCAACCTAGTCTGACAGGCTTTGTAGACCACATTGAAGAAATAACACACAATGGAAAAATAAATAGGGAAACACTGATTGTCCTTCATGTGAATACTCTATGTGTTAGAGATTAACTACTCGCAGGCATGAAAATCTAACACCTTGGTGTCTCCAGCTTCTAAAGCCCCTCCCAGACTTTTCTACCTATTTTCCTCTTCATTCTCCAACAAACACCTGCTTACCCTTCAAAACACAGTTCAAATATTGCTTATTATGCAATCTTCCTCGATAGCAGATTAAGTCATTTTCTCCTTTCTGCTTCCATTGCACTTTGTATAGTACTCATTCACAATTTTTCCCTGTTTTACTGAAATTAGTTGTTTAAACATGTGTTTCATCTCTTTGAGAGTTGAATTCTAATTTGAATTGCCAGCATGTAGTATAATACCTAAGTAGGTGACAAATAAATGTTTGATAATAGGAGGAGTGAAGGAATGAATGAATGTATCACTAAAAATAGTAAAAATTATCTACTGACCAATCTGTTAGGAATTTCTTTTTTTTTAATTGTGTATGTTAGTCACCATACAGTACATCATTAGTTTTTGATGTAGCGTTCCGTGATTCATTGTTTGCATATAACATCCAGTGCTCCATGCAATTTGTACCCTCCTTAATACTCATCACCAGGTTCACGCCCCCATCCCCCGCTCCTCTAAAACCCTCAGATTGTTTCCCAGAGTCTATAGTCTCTCATGGTTCGCCTTCCCCTCTGATTTACCCCACCTTCATTTTTCCGCTTCCCTCTCCTAATGTCCTCCATGCTATTCCTTATGAGCCATATATAAGTGAAACCATATGATAATTTACACTCTCTGCTTGACTTATTTCACTCAACATATTCTCCTCCGGACCCGTCCATGTTGATACAAAAGTTGGGTATTCATTCTTTCTGATGGCTGAGTAATATTCCGTTGTGTATATGGACCACATCTTCTTTATCCATTCGTCTGTTGAAGGACATCTCAGCTCCTTCCACAGTTTGGTTATTGTGTTGGGAATTTCTTCACTGCTCAAGTGTTAACATCTTCTTGCAGTCTAAATGAACTCTGTCTGAGAAAGCCACATGACCTCTTTCTCGCTTTCACAGGAGTTCACAGTCCACGTTCAGGTAAATTCCTGAGGAAACAAATTTTGTTCCATTAACTATGACAGCACAGTCCGCATGCGTGTGCCCCTGAACGTTGATAGCAGATCCCATTGTCTCCTTTGCTCTTCTCAGCACAATCTAGGAGAACAGGAGTAGGGAGTTCTGTTCACGCATCAATCTTTCTAATAGTAACAAGTCTTTCCGCCAACACAACTGTTTCCTTTCTTTTTAACAATGGCATATGGTTCATATGTTTACAACAAATCTCTACAAAATACTTCTTTGTTTTTACAGAAAGATAGGCTGGGTTATGAACTCTTAATCTGCACCTCACTTCCTATACACAAAAGCAGAGTCCTTGGAGCTGTACAAGCTGTGGTCATATTTGTAATGAAAGCACAGCAAAGGCAAATGGAAATTTATTTCAATGAGTTTACTGTAAGCACACTGTTTTTTTTTTAATTGGTAGGTTTTAAAATTGGTATTGGTAGGTTTTAAATGCCTAATTATCTTCATATAAATGGCACCCTATCATCCTAGAAGTGTTGTAGTCCTGCCCTGTGCTGTTTATTATTTTGCATTACAATTATCAGGCAAAGCAGAGAAGGTGACTTTAAGCAACTCATTTAAAGTGCTTTTTTTCTTAAGTGTAAAATCTTTGGGAGGCTATTTACATAGATGTTTATCATTGGGTGTTAAAAATCAGTCCAATTATAAGTACACAAAAGTTTTTATTATGGGTTTAATTTTGAAATGTAAATGGCCATTGTAAAGTGCCTGTTGAAATTTTAATTTGTGCTTGTATTTTTGTCTATGGATTAACAAGCCATCCTGTATTGAAATTAATTATAGAGATACACAAAACGTTCAAAGATAACAGAACGTGTACGGCAAAATTGCCTCAAGGTATGCAATGCAATCCCCTCTTTGGAGTTGAACATTAGAGATGTTGTAAGAAAGTGCTCCTCTGCCGCCCAGACGACCAGCAACACTGTGCAGATGATAGGACTGCACTTCATGCTCCATTCTGTTGCCATGGCTATGATGGCCTTTATATTGTATGCTCACAGCAAGGTTGCAATTAGTATTTGGATTTAGAAGAGAAACATAATGATCTCATATTGAAGAAACACTTGTTTAATACTATTTTGGATCTAGGCGTCCTTTCAAACTGCTAACGAGCAGCACTGTTGGTCAGGAAAAAAAAATTCACTCAGCCATTTTGTACCTGCAACCTCAGTTTCTCCCAAACAAACTTCACTGGGACAGAGAGCTGCTCATGTTGCTGGTGTGTCCACACGTGCCCTCTGCTAGACTTCAAAAACACAGGCCTTGCCTACTTTGTTAGTTATAACAGACTTTCATATGATTTCCTGGGTAGTGAACAGAGATGAAGCTGCACTGCCTTAATAATCAAATTGAAATACATACTTGATATCCCCAGAAGAGCAGCCAAGGTGTGCACTGTACGCATTTTAGGGTTTGCTATATGCACAACCTAATGGAATATTGTTCTGGATTACCAGTAATCATCTATTATGGGCATTTTCACTGTCATTTATTAAGTGTTCAGATTCCTATCATTCACAGGTGAGGAGCTCATGGGTGGGCCCTGAGTGTGGGAGACAGGAAAGCTTAGCCATATAATAAATGAGAAGAAATTGAGATAGGTAGGATGGTTGCCCCAGCTTCTCAGACTACAAACACTGGAGGATTCTAGTCATGGAGCATGAAGAGGAGGTCATGAGCTAAAGCTAAGAGCTCGAGTTGGGGAGAAAGGCACCAGACAAATGGGCAGAGGTTTCTCTGACAGGGGCTCAAACAGTGGAAGAGACAGAGTTATGGAGGGCACCAGTTTTGTTGTGTTACAAAAAAGGTTTTTAAAGACAGATTGACCTAAGATATGGGATGGCAACAGCAAATATGTAGAAGATAACTATCTCATTTTACATGCTAGAACCATAAACACCTCTAAGTCTTTCAGCTTCATTGTAGAGTCATAGCTTGTTTTATTGCACTTTACTTTATTGTCCTTTGCAGGTATCATGTTGTGTTATAAATTGAAGGTCTGTAGCAACCCTGCCTTATGAGCAAGTCTTTTGGTGTCATTTGTTCCACAGGATTTGCTCACTTCATGCCTCTGTGTTACATTTTGGCAATTCTTACAGTATTTCAAACTTTCTCATTATTATTATATTTGTTAGGGTGATCTGTGATGTTACTATTATAATTGTTCTGAGACCCCATAAACCACACCCATATAAGACAGTTAACTTAATCAATAAGTTGGCTGCTCTACTGACCGGCAGTTCCCCATCTCTCCCCCACCTTCCTTGGGCCTCCCTATTCCTTGAGAAACAAGAATATTGAAATTAGGCCACGTAAAAACCCTACAATGGCCTCTAAGTATTCAAGGGAAAGGAAGAGTCCCATGACTCTCAATTTAAATCAAACACTAGAAAGGATTAACCTTGGCAAGAAAGTTATGTCAAAAGCCCAGACAGGCCAAAATGTAGGCCTCTTGCACCAAACAGTTAGCCAAGTTGTGAATGCAAAGGAAAAGTTCTTGAAGGAAATTAGAAATTCTATTTCAGTGAACACATGAATGATAAAAAAGCAAAACAGCTTATTACTGATATGAAGAAAGATTTAGAGTCTGCATAGAAGATGAAACCAGTTAGAACATTACCTTAAACCAAAGCCTAACCCAGAATAAGGACCTAATACTCTTCAATTCCATGAAGGCTGAAAGAGGTAAAGAAGCTGCAGAAACAAAGTTTGAAGCCAGCAGAGGTTGGTTCATGCAGTTTAAGAAAAGAAGCTATCACAGTAACATAGAAGTATAAAGGGAAAAAAAAAAGTGCAAGGTAAAGCAGCAAATACAAATACTGATACAGCAGCTACAGCAAGTTATCCAAAAGGTCTAGCTAAGATAATTAACAAAGGTGGCTACACTAAACAACAAATTTTCAATGTAGACAGAACAACCTTCTATTGGAAGAAGATGCCAGCTAGGACTTTCAAAGCTAGAGAGTAGAAGTCAGTGTCTGGCTTCAAAGCTTCAAAGGACATGTGACTCTCTTGTTAGAAGCTAATGCAGCTGGTGACTCTATGCTGAAGCCAGTACTCGTTCACCATTCTGAAAATCCTACAGCCCTTGAGAATTATGCTAAATCTACTCTCCTGTGCTCTATCAATGGAAGAACAGAGCCTGTATGACAGACAGCACATCTGTTTACAACACGGTTTACCAAATATTTTAAGCCCACTATTGAGACCACTATTTTCTCAGAAGAAAAGATTTCTTTCAAGTATGACTGCTCATTGACAATGCACCTGGTCACCCAAGAGTGCTGATGGAGATGTCCAATGAGATTAATGTTGTTTTCATGCCTGATGACATAGCATCCACTTTGCAGCCCATGGATCAAGGGGTAATTTCAAACTTTAAGTCTTATTATTTAACAAATGCACTTTCTAAAGCTATAGCTGCCATGAATAGTGATTCCTCTGACGGAAGTAGGCAAAGTAATATGAAAACCTTCTGGAAAGGATTCACACTCTGGATGCCATTAAGAACATTCCTGATTCATGGGAAGAGGTCAAAATGCCAACACTGACTGGAGTTTGGAAGAAGTGAATTCCAACCTTCATGGGTGACTTTGAGAAGTTCAAGACTTCAGTGGAGGAAGTAACTTCAGGTGAGGTGAAAATAGCAAAGGAACCGGAATTAGAAGTGGAGCCTGAAGAGGTGAAGCCTGCATTGCTGCCATCTCAGAAAAAAGCTTCAATGGATGAGGAAGCGCTTCTAATGGATGAGCAGAGTGATTTCTTGAGAGGGAATCTACTCCTGGTAGATTGATGTGTCTACTCCTGGTAGAAGATGCTGTGAAGATTACTGAAATGACAAGGATTTAGAATATTATATCAACCTAGTTGACAAAGCAGAGGCAGAGTTTGAGAGGATTGCTTTCAATTTTGAAAGAAGATCTACTGTGAGTTAAATGCTATCAAATGGCACTGCATGCTACAGAGAAGTTGTTTATGAAAGGAAGAGTCCATCAATGTAGCAAACTTCACTGTTGTCTTATTTTAAGAAATTGCCACAGCCACTCCAACCTTTAGCACCACCCTGATAAGATCACAGCCATCAACATCAAGGCAAGACCCTCTACCAACAAAAAGATTACGACTATCTGAAAGCTTAGATGATGCTTAGCATTTTTTAGCAATACAATATTTTTAATTAAGCTATGTACATTTTCTTTTACAAAAATAATGCTATTATACAATACACATAATTGAATATAGTATGGTATGAATATAACTTTTATAGGCACTGTGAAGCCAAAAATTCATTGGATTCACTTTATTGCAATATTTACTTTATTATGGTGGTCTGGAAATGCCCACAGTATCTCCAAGGTATGCCTATATTATAAAGGATTAAATCTGATCCTCTCATCTACTTGATTATCTTCATAGAATCATACTAATAGGAGTCGGGGCCATTTTTATTATTTCACTTGCAAATAAGCTTTGGTAAACTACAGAATGCTCATGGATTTTCCTGGCCTCAGTATTGTTTGAATTCTGGTGATGAGCTCAGGATAGAGGGGAAGAGTTGTCCTATAGGGAAAGAATCAGAAGGAGATATGCTAGGGCCAGGCCATCTTAGGAGGGACAGTATCAAGAAGACATTATGCAAAATTACCAAGCAGAAAGGGTTGAAAAGATGAAAGTGAAGAGATGAAAGCAAGAGCCTGGAAGTGGAGTGAAGGAGGAAACTAAGGGAAGCAAAACAGATGAAAGTGTTTCAAGGAAAAGCTGGAGCTATACATAAAAGCTAGAATTCGTATTTTGGTATAAAACAGGAGAAGGAAAATGGTGATGCTACTACTTATTGAGCCATTTTGTGCCATCCATGTATAAGTTTCCATATATCATCTCATTTAACCTCCCAATTGTGAGCAATAACCATTCCCATATTGGAAAAGAAGCCTTTTATATTTCCATCACCAGCTCTAACTCTTTACAATAGTAATTTCAAAGAATCTCCATTGTCCCTTTCCAAATTTCCAGTCTCAACCTCCCCAGTCAAAATCAACAGAGGATCTACCTTCCAACCATAAAAGGAAAATAACCAAGACATGAGAACTCCCTTAACTGCACAACAACAAAATCTAGATATTTAGCTGTTTTCACAGCCATTCTTTCTGCCTCTGTCTAGTTACAATAAAAGAGATGTTCTTAATATCTGAATTTTATTTCTCTACTCAAGCCCTGGATCCTATTCCTTCTTGTCCATTTAACAGAACCCTTCCATCTACCCTCCTGCACTGTTGGTTGGAATGCAAAGTGCTGTAGCCACTCTGAAAAACAGTATGGAGGTTCCTCAAAAAGTTAAAAATAGAACTACACTATGATCCAGAAATTGCAGTACTAGGTATTTACCCAAATACAAAAATACTGATTCAAAGGGATTCATGCACCCCAATGTTTATAGCAGCACTATCTACAATAGCCAAATGATGGAAAAAGCCCAAGTGTCCATCAATGGATGAATGGATAAAGAAGATGTGGTGTGTACACACACACACACACACACACACACACACACACACACAGAGGAATATTATTCAGCCATAAAAAAGAATAAAATCTTGCCATTTGTAATAGCATGGATGGAACTAGAGAGTATTATGCTAAGCAAAATCAATCAGTCAGAGAAAGACAAATACCATACGATTTCACTCATATGTGGAACTTAAGAAACAAATGAGCAAAGGGAAAAAGAGAGAGATAAAGAGACAAATCAAGAAACAGGCTCAACTACAGAGAACAAACTGGTGGTTACCAGATGGGAGGGGAGAGGAGGATGGGTTAAATAAGTGTTGGGGAGTAAGGAGGGCACTTGTCATGATGAGCACTGGGTGTTATATGGAAGTGTTGAATCACTAAATTGTACACCTGAAACTAATATTATACTTTACGTTAACTAACTGAAATTTAAATAAAAACTTTAAAAAATATGAAAATAAAAATAAAAACCCCTTCTATCTGCTTCCTCGAGGACTTCTACCTTTCCCTTTTTGTAGTCTCCTTAATATTAGCTTTAAAAACCAAAGAAAATTTCCTTTAGTCTGTATCTCCTTCCACCTATTCTCTCTTTTCTTTCAAAGGAAGTTTTCTTGAAAGAATTATTTATACTTATTCTCTTCATTTACTTACGTTTCTTTTACTTATCAACTTACCACAACATGATTTTTTCTACCATGGTCCACTGATACTGTTTGTTCCAACAGAAACCTTCTAGTTATGAAATCTAATAGAAAGATTTTGGTCCCCAGTATACATAAGCTTTTAATAACACTAGTTTTTGAAATAAACTCTTCCTTATGCTCTGTGATACCTCATTCTCCTAGTATATATGTTTTGTGATACTTCTTAGTTTCCTTCACAGTTTTTTTTTTTTTTCCTGCCAGGCCCTTAAAGATCAATGTTCCTCTTGCTTCTGTTCTTAATCCTGTTCTCTCCATATACTCCTTGTGTTATCAGCCACTTATGGGGCTTCAATGTCCATGAATTAGTGGCTGAATTAGTGCCTCCCTGCGAAATCTCCTTCTTGATCTTCAACTCATAAGCCACCATCCTCCCTCATCTGGATGTCTGAAACATCCTATTTCCACCTTTACTCCCAGGCTTGACCCCACCATCTTGCTATAGCCAGAACAATTATTTGAAAATGCAAACCTTACCATATTACCCACCCCGAAATCTTTTAATGGCTTTCCATTGTCCTTATGATAGATCCAAACTTTTTGACATATCTTACAAATCCTTCATGATCACGTTCCCGTAAAATGCTCCAGTCTTTTATCTTTCCACTTTCCCCCTTTTGTTCAGTATGGTGACTTACTTGCATATACTGGGGAAAAAAAACTGCTTGAATGTATTAATCGATGTTGCATAAGGTCTAAATGTTGCTAAAAGAGAAAGTATCTCACTTCAAAATTCATGCTCTGGAGTTTTAAATATGAGCTAGACTTCTTTTTATTTATGTCTTGGGGGAAATTTTTTAAAGTACCTAATCTGGACTGAACATATGGGAGGGGGTGGTTTATGAAGTACATTTTCTGGTTGTGATCAAATCTCTTTCTTTGATTTCAGGTCCTGCCACAAGAAAACTTTGGGATATAAACTCCAACCCCTTGGAAGAATATCTCTGAGGGAATTAGACAATTAACTTGGAGACAAGAAGAGCCTATAGGACATTGGGTCCTTGTTTCATTTTAAGGCAGAGCAGAGATGTTATTAGACTGCAGGATAATAAAGGCAAAAAGACCATTTGCTTTTCCCACTAGCTCACTGGACCTAAGTTTGCTGCCAGAGCAACACTATAGGTAATTCTTTAAAAGATCTTTTAAAGAACATCAAATTGGCCCCAGTGGAGTCAGTCGGGTCTTATGACTGACTGAGAGCAATAGAGGCAAATAGGACTCCTGAAGGATCTCTGAGGCTTTACTCAGAACCACGAGCAGGAAATGGAGCATCAAGGAACCACTATTAACAGAAACCACTGCTCTCTGGATCTGGCTCAAGCTGCTGCTAGGAACCACTGCTAGGCAACTCCACAGAGATCCAGCCCAGGGGTAGCACATCAGGCTGAGAGAGACAATCTTGCCAAGCAATATTTATTTTTTCTGTAGCAGCTCTCTGTGTCTTTTGGAGGAATGAAGTCTAAATCCTTACTATTTACATAACATCTGGAGAGAAGTGTAGATATTTGTAAGTATTTTATTATTGTCTTCATCGATGAAGGAGAGTAACTTGAACCTGAAAGAACTACAAGTTGAGTGAAAGTTTAAGATTATAGAAGGCTTACATTATCTGAGCTCTCAGAATATCATCTGGCAGGGGATAGAGAGGAAAGTCTGTGCCGGGAAACTGGCTGACTTTTGATTTATACAGCAACTATCATCATGTCTTAGACACAATAGGTGCAATTAGGGGACCTACTAGTCAGAATGTGATGGTGACAATGTGCAAATCTCAACAGTTTAAATCAACAAATACCTCATTTCTCATGCATGTTATGTGTCCAATGTAAGTTGGCAGGGAGGCTCAGGGTTGCAGCCAATGAGCAGCTAAAACTTGAAAAAGTGGGTTCTGGAAGGTCTTGAACTAGTAATTAAACACCCTGGCACAGAAGTAACACATGTCAAAAAAAAAAAAAAAAAGAAGTAACACATGTCAATTCTGCTCACCACTCACTGGGCAGAAGGAGTCACAGGTCCCCCTCATCATCCAAACACAAACAAGGCCAAGAAATGAAATCCTACCACGTACCATGTGCCCTGAAGGCACAGAACCCAAAAGAATTGGGGAGCATCATGAATGATGACCGTAATAAGTATGTGTTCAATGACATGATTTGTGCATTGTAAACATTTATGTTATGGTCTATGAAACCCAAATGTTTGATGCTATAAAATAGCATTCTTCAGGGATGCCTGAGTGGCTCAACTGGTTAAGTGTCGGCCTTCGGCTCAGGTCATGATCCCAAGGTCCTGGGATTGAGTTCCCGCACTGGGCTCCTTGCTCAGCAGGGAGCCTGCTTCTCCCTCTGCCTGCCACTCCCCTTGCTTGTGTTCTCTCTTTTTCTGACAAATAAATAAATAAAATCTTTTAAAATAGTATTTTTCAATATTGAGAAATTTTAAACTTCCCAAAATACGGTATCCCAGTTTGAGAAACTAAAAGTTAAATGCTGTCATGTCACATGACCACTTTAAACAATTTTATGTGTAAGGGCAAATGGACACTGAAATTGCTTGGCAGCTACTCCAAAATAAGCTAACTTTAACATTTTTAAAAAATTGTCAAAATGAAAGCACAAATCTAAAGTTCTTATACAAAATAGAAGACTTCTGAGTATATTCCCAAGAACTCCCATTTGCTTATAGAGTTCAGATTGAGAAATAGCTCTCCAGTTAAAGAAAAATAACTAACATTTATTGAGTGCTTGCCATATGCCATTGTCCTTAAATGTTCTGTGTGAAACCAGTCCTTGAGTCTGCATGAACACGGTAGTATGCACGTATTTGTTATCCACATTTTTTCCTATGTGAGAAGTGAGGCACAGAGATTGGCTGCACCATGATTTGAACCCAGGAAATATGAGTACAGGGCATTCATTATTCTTAGCCTTTGCTCTACACTATGATTTGTTTACACTTGTTCACTTATTGACTCAACAGACATATGTTTCCTAATATGTGCACTAGTGATTGTGATACAGAAAAGGGTATAAGATAATGTCCTCACAAAACTTTCCATCTAATGGAAAATGAAAATATGTACATAATTATTCATAAAAAATAGAGAGCTAATATAATATGCATGAAATTATGTCACTTGTTTCTGGTTTATCATGCATCCCCTCCCCCAGAGTATAAACTTCATGTCAAGAGGTGCTATGCCTATCCTGCCCACGATTGTCTGCTAAGAGTCTAGGAAATTGTAGGTACTCCATAAATATCTGTGGGAGTGAATGAATGATTGGAAACTTCACTGATAGTACAGTAGTAGGTGCTTTATGTGTTTTTTTCTCATTTAATTTTCAAAACAAATATTACAAATAAGAAACTGAGATTTAAAGTTCAATCGGATGGAAACAGGAAAGCCAGAATTTGACCCCGAGTCTTTTATGATTTTGCATACAGTGCCCCCTCTGACTTGAAAACACTGCCTCTTAATGTGGACCAGAAGAATACAAAGTTCTATGGGAAATTGTTTTCTTCCAACCTCATGCACAATGATGAAAAAATCACATATAAAAAGAAACATTTCCGATGACTCCCACCATTTTTGTCTAAAGCAAGGACAAGAGGATATATTGCAAAGCCAGATGACTAGATATTTATCAGTCAGAAATGTCTCAAAAAATACAGCTTGATTAGTGAATTGCAGTATGTTCAGTAATTAATTAAGAGTTTGATTTGTAAAAACAAAGCATGATGGCTCCTACACACACCATGTGTCCCCTGAGCAAATGAAGATAGAGCTTAATGCTGAGGCTCCCAGTTCAGCTACGCAGTCACAGATGTGACTCAAATTAGAAGGATGAACTCTGAATAACAATAACACCATCCAAATTAGCAAGTAGTATCTAAAATTTCTTCCAGAAAAGCTGGAGACTGTGTCCAGAGTCCAGGTTTATGAGCCTTAAATTCTGCTCAAACTGACTTTTGGATCCGTTTGAGACAGTGCCACATATCAAAAGAACTCTTGGAGAAATCAGGGTAGTGTTCCTTCTAGTTGTTCACTGGAACACCGTCCAGCGAGAGCTCTAAGGGCAAGTCTACAGTTCATATGGGAAAAACTGCCTATTCTTTTTCCAGGCAAATGTGTGTGTGTGCAATAGAAGTGCAATAGCGTATAAGCATGGGATTTAGAAATGGAGAGGTAAACCCTGCTGAAAGTAGCTGCCTCTGTAGAAAGCAGAATTTGAAAGAGTACAGTAGACATTGTTTTGCTTTGTTTTGGTTTAGGCTTTGTTATAGGCCTATGCAGTGTTGTAAACAAAATGATCACCTTAGAGGAGGGTGCAAAATAAAACTCAAACTGATCTTAACAAGAAATTTAAAGATGATGGTTCTGCAACCAAAGGTGCATTGTTCTTTGGGGGAATATTCGTGCAATAAATAGAATTAGAACGTATTTAAGAAACAAGGACAAGAGGGCGCCTGGGTGGCTCAGTGGGTTAAAGCCTCTGCTTTCGGCCCAGGTCATGATCTCAGGGTCCTGGGATCGAGGCCCGCATCGGGCTCTCTGCTTGGCAGGGAGCCTGCTTCCCCCTCTCTCTCTCTCTCTGCCTGCCTCTCTGCCTCCTTGTGATCTCTATCCCGCTGTGAAATAAATAAATAAAATCTTAAAAAAAAAAAAAAACAAGGACAAGATAGCTTCTCTTACCAAGACATGTATAGCATGCTTTTGAGACTCTCAAAGCAAACAAATACCTTGCATAGGTGGTCATTTCTTTTTCACTGTATAAAACAATTCGCTCATATCAGTTTCCCCTCTCCTGTGACAGCACACAACACAGGGGGAGGGTCTACACGGACTCATCCCCTTCGTCCTTTACCTATGGCCTCCATCCCTCAGTTCCATCTGGATAAATGCTCTGTGTCTTATATATTCAGATCCCTCATTTCACAGTTCAGCTTCCCCATTCCTGGCCACGTGCCTATTCTTCGCCTTTCTCCTCATCCTGTTTCACAATGCCTTGTCCTGTGGCTGCAATATGCCGTCCTTCCCTCACTCCCTATTTACTCCTTTCTTGCCAATTTTGCAGCCATTCTCTTTCTGTCTATGGCAGACTAATGACAGTTGTTTGTGGCTGCCACCTCCTCTGGTTTGGTAGGCCACCCAACCGTTGCCCTTCATTGTCCTGACTTTTTCATACTAAAATGGCATAGTTGGCCTATCATGTTACAATGTATCATGAAGACTGCCTTCATTTCATTACATCTGTACTGTATTTTTAAACCATCATGTGGCCTCAGCTGATCTCTCAGAAATTTATTTCATCTACATTTTTGAGAGACATACGAGCTCAAAATATTCAGTTGGGGTCAATATGGTCACTTTGTAAAGAAAAGGTGGTTCACAGGCTTCCAGAATTTGTAAATAACATTTATTCTCAGTCATGTCTTTGAAATTTTCAGTTTAGGAAATGGTTTTGAAAATTGAAGACGAAAGTCCATCGGAGAGTTG
Organism: Ailurus styani; assembly: GCA_002007465.1. Classification (NCBI taxonomy): domain Eukaryota; kingdom Metazoa; phylum Chordata; class Mammalia; order Carnivora; family Ailuridae; genus Ailurus; species Ailurus styani. The sequence continues at coordinate 2,985,793 of LNAC01000210.1, forward strand.
CATTCCATTCTCAGAACTTAAAAAATAATTCTACAACCTCAGTTGTAGGAAAAACACTTATCCCAGTGTTTTCTATAATTTTCTGCTTTGAAAAGGAGAACTATACCTCTCATGACATTTAGCTCTCATATTTCTGAATCAGTCTTGTTGGCTTACACCTTGGGTACCCAAAGTTTAAGTGTATCACACATAATCAGATTGATCATCTGGAAGTAACCCCTTACGGCAGCTGATATCAATGCCAAGTTATCTGGAAGAGGCAACTTTGCTTTCTTTAAAACAGAGATTTCAACATTAAATAGTGCTTTGCTTCCTGGATCTCCTCTCACTCTCAGTCGAAGCTGACAGTCTCAGTAATACCCAAAACATCTTTCTTGGGTTGATTTTTAATTGACAAGCCTTGATGTGATTGTGCATGTTGTCAGTTCTAACTTATTTTTAATGTTAGAGAGGAGCTGCGAGCATATGTATGTGTTCTCCATTAGGCCAGAGAAATTAAGAGAGAATCATATTCTCAGTCTTTAGTCATTTAAAAATTAGTTTCCTTATTTTCCTGCCCCAGATGAATTCTGCATTGTTTTAATGAATTCATTCACAGTGTGAGGGCACACAGCACTGAAGAGACCTCAAGCAGTTTCACATTACAGACACTGACATAGCTTGCTAGAGATCTTCAAAGGCTTTTGTACTTTATTGCTTCATCATTTCTTGAGAAAATTATTTTTAGGCTGTTAAGCTCCTCCACTTTTTCTCTTTTAAACAATAAGCCCCCAACACACACACCCCATGGGAAAAAAAGAAAAAAGAAAGGGCAGGGGACATGATCTGAACCATATCTGTTGTTTAGAAAGATTAAAAATCTTTAATTCATATAGATTATTAAAAAATATTTAGTCTCATTTTTAAATGAGATCACTGAATTATCAATGACCTTCCAGTATTTTTTAGCAGTAGACATATTTTTATAAAATGACAGGTTATACAGAAGCCCAATAGATAAATAAAAGGGAGGACATTCTAGTTAAGTATAAGTAGGGAACTCCTAGGAATCGCCTCGTCACCCTACCTTTTGGCAATCCCTGGGGTACCTCTATTAGCCACTTAGACACATTTCCAAGTCCAACACTCTAGGATTCTATTTCATTCAATTTGACAAAAATGCAATTGAATGCCTACAATATATCTGGGGATACAAAGATACAGTATAGGAGTTCATGAAAATCTGTTTTGAATACAGTGCCCCAATATGCCCTTATCAAATTCCTTGTTAAGCCCCAAAATAACCCAAGGGTCTCTCTCTCAGAGAGTAACATGGACCCCAGTCCTGCTGCTGGTTTTACTACTCAATAAATGCTCACTGAGCAAATTTACTGAGTGAATGAGAGAATTTGAATTAAATTAAAGAGTTGACTGGTTAAATAAAATAATGGATGCTATACCTGCTATACCAAGAGTGAACAAAAATATAGTCCTAAGGAAATATTATATTCAACACAATATCTTAAAAAATATCATCTTTATGAACCATTAAATCAAGTTTCTATATGGTAAAAAAATAATGAATGCCTTGTCAGTTCTTCTATAATAAGCAGTGATCATATACTTCAAAGGAAATCCTACCTTTTACTTAACTATGGAATAGTACTCCATGAGAGGAAATTCTTGATTCCGGCTGATGATTAGCATATGCCTTGAAAAATAAGGAAAAAGGATTTTACTGATTCTTAAAGGTTAACTGATTTTAATATCTTACTTGGGCCTTCTAAGGCCTCTCAACCTCAGTTAATATCCTGTAACATGAAATTCTCTAATATTGACTAAGCAAATGAGCAAATGTCCTGCACCTTTTAAGTTGAGAGCTTAAGTATTTCTTTACTTTTTCCTTTCCATCTATTAGGCATTTATATTATTTTCTTTCTACTGGGCTAGTTTCACAGGGCAACCTATCCCAGCACCTACAATGTGCACTGTGGACCAGAGACCAGTATCAAGGTTAATGTCACAGGAGAGCCTGACAGAAAGTATGAGGGAACAATGAATGGCATGTTGGTAAAACTTGCAAAAAAACACTATTTTACATTCATCAGTTGCTGCCTCATCCAGATAAACAGTATCTCTATGTCTCTTTGCCAAGTACACAAATAATTTTTTGTTCTTTTAGGCTAAAATACCCACTTAATAAAAATTTTTCCATTTGGTTCACTTTAGAAAGTGAGAATACAAATGATTAAATGAAACCATACAGAAACTCACATTTAGAGAAGTAACAACTTTTTATAAATGGCTCTTTTAATACAACCAAATATCCTTTGGGTATATAATAGTTACTTATTATAAGGAGCATTACAAATTGACCCAAGAGAGAGAAAACACTCAATTATAGACTTAGCCAATAAACTGAGCTATAGCTAAACCAAATATTAGACATACTCACGCAAGATAAGATAAATCAGTTTAGAACCCACTTAAAGCATAAAATTTTAAAGCAAAAAGAAAATAATTAAGTATAGAATTATATGTCCATTTTTGGAATATACTGAAGTCATTTAATGTGAGCTTCATAAAAAACACTTAAAGAAAGTCTTATTGCTAATGAAGGATATTTCCACAAAGCCATATTGATGTAACTATGGTAAAAGAACAAATTTAAAATAATTCATTCTTTAAAAGATCTCCAAGTAATGTTTGAAGCAGACAATAATGACTCTGTTCCTCCTTAGCATCTACCTTGACTAAAGGAGGTCTAGGGTTTCCATTTCAATTATTTGACTCTTATAGGTATATAAATAACCTTTATATCTAGAAAAAATATATTTGGTAATGATCTTCTAGAGCTAGGTTCTAAAAATATTATCACATCTGTCTTCCAATAGAGTACTATAGCAGAGACTAAGAAACATATTATGGCCAGATCTACTATTTAGTATATATCCAAAAAAGAAAAATGCCACGAAGGGAAAGCTTAAAAAATACAGAGTTGTTTATTCTCTATATTTTTAAGACAGAGGAGAATAAAACTGACTATTGCACAGATAGGTCTATGTATTCACTGAAAGTAAAGTAATATCTTCATAACTTTATGAGTAACTCAGAGTATTTAAGATGTAGACTATTCAAAATACTTATAGCAATGTAGAACATTCAAAATTCTGAGAATACCTCATATCATATATAAAATTCTTAGAATACCTCACATCACATATAAAAAGTAACTTAAAATGGGTCAAAAACTAACATGGAAGAGCTAAAAGTATAAAATTCTTAGAAGGAAACCTAGGCACAAATCTTCATTATCTTCACTTGGGCAATAGATTCTTAAATATGACACAAAAACACAAGCAACAAAGGAAAACAGATAAATAAAATTTCACTAAAATGTAATACTTTCGTGCTTCAGAGGACACCACTAACAAAGTGAAAAGACAATGCACGGAATGGGAGGAAATATTTACAAATCCTATATCTGATAAGTAACTAGTGTACAGAATACTTAAAATATTTTTACAACTCAACAATAAAAAGACAAATAACCCAATTAAAAAGTTGGCAATGAATTTAAATAGACCTTTCTCCAAAGATATAGAAATGGCCAATGCAAAGATGTTCAACATCATTAGTCATTAGTGAAATGTAAATCAAAACATTTATAAGATACCATTTCACACTCACCAGAATGGTAAAATGGACAATAACAAGTGTTAGAAAGCATTTAGAGGAACTGGAACTCTCATACATTGCTGATGGGAATGTAAAATTGTTGAGCCATTTCAGAAAACAGTTTGGCGGCTTCTCAAAAATTAAACATGGAATTACCATATGACACAGCAATTCCACTCCTAAGAGAAATGAAAACTGATGACCACACAGAAACTTGTATATGAAAGTTTATAGCAATATAAATAAAAAGTGGCAGCAATCCAAAGGTCTATCAATAGATAAAGGGTCAAACAAAATGTAATATATCCATAAAATGGAATATTTTTCAGCCATAAAAAGGAATGAAGTATTTATACATGCTCCAACATGGAAGAACCCTGAAAACATTGTGATAAATGGAAGAATCCAGGCATAAAAGGTCAGATACTGTATGATTTCATTTATCTGAAAAGCCCAATATAGGCAAATCCATAAAGATGGAAAGCAGATTGGTAGTTTCTAGGGGCTGGGAGAGGAGGAAAAATGGAGAATGACTACTAATGGGTACGGGGTTTACTTTTGGGGTGATGAACGTTCCATAATTAGATAGTGGTGGTGGTTGAACAACTTTGTGAATATATTAAGAACCACTGAATTGCACACTTTAAAAAAAGAAATTTTATGGTATGCTATTATATTTTAATTTAAAAAAAGGCTTAGAGAGATTGATGAAACATCCTTAAAAGAACAAAACTGGAAAAGAAAGAACTTGATTAAATCTGGTTCATCAGCTAGATGTTGCTTACTTAAATCCTACTCCATTGTTCACACTATTGATGGTCCCCACCTCTTTTTCTTTTTTCTTTTAGATTTTATTTATTTACTCATTCATTTATTTATAAAAGAGAGAGAGAGAAAGTACGTGTGAGCAGGTAGGGGCACAGAGGAATGGAGAGGGAGAAAGAATCTGAAGCAGACTCTACACTAAGTGGGGAGCCTAGTGCAGGGCTCAATTTTATAACTGCTAAATCATGACCTGAGCTGAAACCAAGAGTCAGACGCTTAACTGACTGAGCCACCCAGGCACCCCCCACAACTCCATTTTCAAGGTATTGGCATCTTACTATTCAGCAATAAACCATATGGTAGGAGAATGTCCAGGATGGGGAGATGTCTGTTTCTTCCTGTTGGTAATATTTAGGTAACTGCGATAATGTATAATTTTGATAATTTAATATTTTGTCATGTTCAAAGAGCTGTGTCAAAATGGGTTCTCAAAAATGTCATGAACCGAAACTTCTTTTGCAAGTCATGAGACCAGATCTACTCTCCCATCACAAGCAACTATGGGCAAATCTCTGAAAAAGCAGTTTTCAAACATTGGATAATAGGCAGGGCAGGACTGTGATCACTGAGAGAAGGGAAACAAATGAGATGAGCCAGTGACTGTCTTGGCTCTCTGGCTAAAGACACTTTCTGGACAATGATGTAGGTAGGGAAGGCAAATCCAAACAGAGCACAGTGGTCTTCCTGAGCTAAGAAGATAAACATGAGTGTTTGAGGAGGATGAGGCAAGTGGTATTGGTGAATTAGAGAATCATATAGTAAAAGAGAGTACTGAGAAATAGTTCCAGAAGTATTTGGGGGGATGTGAGTCTCCTTGAGTCTGTTGCTGGATATAAGCTATGGATGTTTAGGGTGAAACTCCGTAAGACTGAGAAAACAAAAATAAACAGACAAAAACAATTCTCAGTACTCAAATGGAGTTGAAACCCAGGACTTCCAGAGTTCTCAGAATAGACGTAGGAGTATTCTAGCCCTAGAGAAGACGCAACTCTAAAAACAGAGAAAGATGAAATCTTGAAAGGATCAAGCTCACCAGCAAGAACTTAACTGCCTTATAGAACAAAACCTAACACTCTTTAAAGGAAGAAAACAATCTAGAAATGCAACAATATAGAATTCAAAATAGTCAGTACCTAAAAGATAAGTACTCACTACATGAAGAAACAGGAAAATGTGACCCACAACCAGAAAAAAAATTAATCGATAGAAACATTCCCAGAACCGGCCAACATGATGAAATTAGCAGACAAGGATGTTCAAAAAGCTATTATAAATATAGTAAAATATTTAAAGGAAAACATAAATATAACATAGCAATGGATGGCATAAAAGAAGGAAATAAAACATCTAGAGATGAAAAATAAAATACCTGAAATGAAAAATTTACAGCCAAAAACTTAACAGCAGATTAGGAACTACAAAATAAGTCAGTGAGCCAGAAGACAAATCAACAGAGCAATTCAAAATGAAACATGAAAAGAAAAAAAAAAAGCCTGAAAAAAAATTAAGAGCCTCAGTGACTTGTAGGATGATATCAAATGGTCTAATATGTGTGAGATTAGAATCTCAGAATTGTGTGTGTTAGGTGGAAGGAACCAAAATATATTTGAATAAAGGATAGCCAGATTTTTCATATTTGGTGAAAACTATAAACTCACAGGTTTTGGAAGTATAAAGAGTCCCAGATATTGTAAACACAAAGAAAGCACACCAAGGCACATCATAATCAAATTGCTGAAATCCAGGGAAAAAAAGGAAAATCTTAAAAGCAGCTAGAGAATGAGACACACTATTGGTGTATTCTTACATAAAGGGAGTTTGAACAAAGGAATAAAGATTAAGACTGACCGTGAACTTCTTGGCAGAACTTTGCAAGTCAGAAGATAATGAAACAACATCTTTGGAGAGTTGAAAGGAAAACAGTAACCCAAAAGACTTCCCTCCCAGCATTCTAAATCCAGTAAAAATATTCTTCAAAAAAATGAAGGTAAAATAAAAATGTTATCGGCAAAGGAAAATCTGAGAGATTTTGTCATAAATAGAAATGTACTACAAGAAATGTTAAAGATAGTTCTTTAAGTGGAAGGAAAACAACACCACATGGTAACATATCTATACAAGGGAATGAAGAATGCTGAAAGTAATAAATATGTAGGTAAATCCAAAAATAATACTTCTGGACTAATACTGTTCTATATCTTGGGTGTGGTGAAGATTACATGAGAGTAAACATTTGGTAAAACTCATCAAACTATAAAGTAGGTGCTTAAGTGGGTGCATTTCATGGAATATAAATGCTTTTAAAATTTTCTACTATCCTTACTCCTTGGATATGTGATAATCATTTAAATTGGTCTCTTTTAGCATACTTCCCCTATACCAAATTCTTCTTAGGAAAATGCTAGGTCAATAACTTGAATTTTTTTCTCCTATATTTAGTTGAAAAGCACTTCTGGAGGGGAAAAAAGGAAATCAGCATGCAGATCTGAGCCACTACAAATTTATTCTTCCTAGCTTCAACTTGTTCCTCAGTGCCATGTATGAACTCTGCATATTCTTAGTTACGGCCTCTTTATTTCAAATACCAGTCCCTTTCAAATATGGGGGCTGAGGTTTCTTTGCTTTCAGCCAAAAACCATGCCTCTTATTTATAAAATGGAAATAGCCTGTCATAGTTGTCCCAATTGTCCCCCTACACACATATAAATATACTTACATTCACGCATCTTGATCTCTTTTCTCTAGTCTCAGACGATGGGGGGCTCCGATTGTTCAAGGCCCACCCCTCCATCTGTCCCCTGATCCTGGGGATGTGACTCCTCTGGGACCCCATCAATTCTCTCACTCCCTTCTGTTTAGCCTCCCCCATAATTGGCTCCTACATTCAGCCTATAAATATGCTCAAATACCTCCCATCCTAAAAATGAAACAAACAAAAAATCTCCTCTTTCAATAGACTGACATATTTCTCTCTTCCAAATCTCTCTCAACTGAAAATAATCCACATTTCTCCCCCCCCCCCATTCTCCTTAATCACTGGATCTTCTGACCCACAACTTTACTGAAATCTTGTCATAAATAACTTCCCATCTGCCAAATTTGGGGGGTATTTCTCATCTGTAGGGAATCTTCCTGCTGTTGCTGTGGTTGATATGGTCGCTCACTTTCCCCGTCCCCCTTGATAAGTGAAGCAGTGGGACAAGCGTGCCCATGAGGGGGCGTGTCAGCTGAGAAGAGAAGAAACCCAGAGGTGGAAATTTGGGGAATATGAACAACTAAGAAAGAAAGATTATATGTTTGAAGAAATAATGCCTGAGATATAAAGGGAATGGTCAGAAGACAGAGAGGAATCCCAAGAAGGAGAGGTGTTATCTCAGAGTAATAGCTTCTTCAATGTTCATTCTGTGATCATTCCTGGGCTGCTTCTTCCTACACTCCTTCAAATGGGCTATCACAAAGTTTTATTCAAAAGGGACAGTAAGCACTGCAGCAGCTTTATTTACCTTCTATGCTCCAAACATCCCAGCCACATAGACATTCTCAGCCACTCAAAGCTCTCCATGCTTTGGGCTCCTAACTTCTAAAAATTATTGGTTTTATCCCAGTCTCTACAAAAAAAATACATACATAATATAATTATATTATAGATGGATTTGTTCTCTGGAAATATAACTTCAAAAATATTATGAAATATGGGGTGCCTGGGGGGCTTAGTCACTATGTGTCTGACTCTTGACCTCAGCTCAGGTCTGATCTCAGGGTTGTGAGTTCAAGCCTCATGCTGGGCTCTTAAAAAAAATTATGAAATATTATCATGAAAAAGTATATATATACCTAGCGTAAGAGATTTCAGAACTGGGTACTTTGCATTTTTACCCTTCAATTTTATTTTATTTTTTAAAGATTTTATTTATTTGTCAGAGAAACGGGGGTGGGGAGCGCACAAGCAGGGGGAGCAGCAGGCAGAGGGAGAAGCAGGCTCCCCACTGAGCAGGGAGCCCGATGCGGGGCTCAATCCCAGGTCCCTGAAATCATGACCTGAGCCAAAGGCAGACGCTTAACCGCGTGAGCCACCCAGCCATCGCCATTTTCTTATTTTTTTCCGTGAAAGATTTGATCCCAGCCTTAGAAATGGAAACAAAACATTTGGGGAAGAGAAAGAAGTAGTATTGATGAATTCCTTTTATGTAATATTCTAGTCCTCTATAGTCAGAAAATAACTAAGAGTGCTGTTCTTTTGGCATTTGGAGTAAAACTGGTTCTTAACATTTTCTTTTGAGTGAACTTATATCTCAGACACCAAAGAACAAATGAGAAGTGTAAAAACAGCACTGACTGTACCAACTCCCACTACAGTTTTCTGTCTTTAAACACTTTTTTAAAGTTCAATATAAATTGCTTGACAATGGCATTCACAGCTGTGGTAAGGGGATGGGAAGTGGATTTCTGTTGCCAAGTTTCCTTTGAGTGGTGCCTGCAGCGGTCCTTTCTAACTCTGTGGTTACACCCAACGCAGCATAGATAGTCCCCAGGAACTGCAAATTCTTTCCTTTCTGCAAATTTACAGTGGCAGCCAAGAAAAACAGAAATCACTGTGACTTGATGTGAAGAAGGAGACAATTGCCAACTGGAAGGTGGCAGTGGAAAGATAGACTTTTTGAAAGAAATAGATCTAACTTGTCAGGAAGGCATGCACCTGTATGAAAATTCATGAAACGGAGTGTAGGACTATGGTGGAGACCATTTGGCCACTGGTGTGAAAAGGAGAGAAACAGAACTGATACTGTTGTGGGAGTAAGCTTTTTGCTAAATGACCAAAGACAAGAGATGCGTGGTGTTTTCTGAACGCAGCCAATAACGCTGGCAAAGACACAGCATCCAGAAGTGATGGAGGGAGGGCTGGGGCTTTATCGAGACAGCTGTTGAAAGTTCCATTTTGCTAAAAGCATGTATCTGATGAATTCTTGACTTGCTCTACTCATAGTTTCATCTTGCAGATGGTTGAGGAAGCAATAAGGAGAACTGCAACTCAATTTAATTATGAATTTCAGGGAAGGACTAGATGGGGATGTGTCAGTGATAGGAAATTGTGAGATGATTACCCTGATATTTTGGAGGTTTGTAAGAGTGAGGAGTGGGAATTCTGGGAAGAGGTAAAAATAAAGCCTGGCCTTCAGGAAAACAGATTTCAAAGAAACCAGACAGAAATAGTTCACATTTTTTAAAGGAACATAATTCAGGAGGGAAGGGCTATTTTAAAAAGAGGGAGAGGGGAGAAAGCTTAACTATGCAGTTATTACTTCCAGTATCTTTTTGTTTTTAAGTTGAGATTTAAAGAAAAAAAATTCATTTATTGGAGAGTGAACTCTCCAATCACTGAAATATTAAATAAATTCTCCACAATTGCCTCTGAGTAACAGAACCAAGGACATTTCCTACATTAGATGAGAATTTGAACTAGATCCGTTTTTAAACCTTTTTAAAATGTGTGCACCTTGATTTCTTTGGCAGTCCGGAAAGCCTGATTAGATCCTTTCTCCTAAAAATGATTTTAAGTGTAAAAGATTACAAAACTAACTCCAAGGATATCAAAAGGCAGTTATTAAAATTTAAAAAAACAAGTTCGTGATAAAATGTGTTAGATCTTAAATAATAAGATCTAACAGCAGGTCTAATAACTGTGATAATTTTGAATATCAATGGGTGTAAATGATATTTCAGGATACCTGCAACAAATCTGATGTGATGTGAAAACATCTCAACCACAAGTGTTATTGAGGCTTGTTACCTAATTCATAATTTGAGGAAGTGCTACAGTACAGTTAGGCATTTGTGTAATTTTTTTCCATTCAAATTCATAGATCCCTTGAATTCCACCCAGGAAATGGCTAAATTCTACCCTAGGTACCATGAATTCTATGGAAGTCAGGATATATGAGTTTCACCAGACCTCCATTTCCCAGAAGTCAAAGCCCAAACATCTTAAAATTGCATAATAGGCACACAATGTGGCATTGGAGGGCTAGAATTGACAAAAAGTTTGCCTGGATTTGAATCCAGTTTGCCTGGATTCAAATTCCAATTCAACCAACTTTGTGATCTAGAGCAAATTACTTAAAAACTCAATTCCCATATCTATAAAATCAGGTAATAGTACGTATATCATTGGGTTTTCTGAAATTTCAAAGAAATCATTCTTGTATATAATAATTAGCTGTTACTAATGCCTAGATAATCTCATTTCTCACTTTACCCATTCTGTCTCCAAACTGTGCTCAGCCATGCCTAGCTAAATGTAATTTCACAAGCATACCAATATTATTTACCCTTCTGTGCCCTTCCTCATTTCACTCCTGTCTGAAGAATCTATCCTAAAAACTTTATAACACGTGTACTTCCTTGTTCCTAACTTTGTATTTTAGAATCTACCAAAGCAACCTGGCAGTACTTCTACAAAGCCATCTTACTTCTTTCAAGGCAAATTAAAGAATTCCTTCTTTGAACCCTATAACACTTCTTCCGACCAGCAAATTCCAACATGTATTGATCCTGGCTAACAACTCCCAAATTTATATGTCCAACTCTGACTACTCTCCTGGGTATTAGACTCATATCCAAATTGGCATCTTTGTTGGATGCCTAAAAGGCATGCCAAGCAAAACTCTGGATTTTCCTCAACTCAGGCCCCCATCCAAGAAAACCAAAGACCAACAACAACAAAAAAATCCCAACAATCAAAAAACAAAAACCCCCAACTCTTGCCCCACTCATCCCCATGTCGGTCATGATATAACCTAACTGCCCATCAAAAAACTATGAGTCATCTTTCGTTTATCTGCTCATCATCCTTGCCCACATTCTTCCTCATACCCAGTAGCTTTACGTCCAAAACTTCTCTTGCATCTGTCCTGAATATTTAATCATTTTCATATCTGCCACTAACATCTAAGCTACCATCATCTTTCTTCTGGACTATTAAATTGTCCTGTTTCAATTTGTCCTGTTACAATTTCTATTTATAATCTTGAGCCCCTACAATCCATTCTCTATGATGATCTTTTAAAATTATAAATCAGAGCATGCTACTCCCCTATTCTAACTCTCAGAATTTAATACAAACCCCTTCTATTGTCCACAGGATTTTACAGATTCTTGCCCCAGCTATAATCTCATCCCCAGATCTGATACTCTCCCCTTTGCTCACTCTGGTCCAGTCACATTCTTTCTCTTTTCTTAGTTTATGTATTTGCGTTGTTCCTTTTTTCTAGAATGTTCTTCTCCCAGATATTTGTATGTCTAACTTTTTTACCATCTGGGTCTGAACTGAAAAATTTCAGGCCCAGAGAAGTTTTCCCTCATCTTTCTATTTAATGTCCATCTTTACTGCACTAGCCTACTTTCTTGATGCCACTTATCACTATCTGAAATGATCTTATTTATCTTCTTGTTTCTCATTGTTTCCCTTGTCTAGACTTTAAGCTGAATCAAACCAGTGTCTTATTAAATACTATATTCCCAGGGCCCAGAACACTACCTCACACAAGTAGATACTCAGGGCATATTGTTTGAGTAACTGACTGAATGAATGAATGAACGGCTGAATTTTATTACATTGTAGATGTTCTGAGAACTACATGAGATGATGCATGTATATTGCTTACCGTGCTGTCTTCCACATAGCAAATACTCAAAAATAACAGTAACAGAGCAAAAAATATATAGCTGTTATTTTCATAAGTAGTTTTTTTTTGATCAAGGAACTCCACAGAAAATTTGACAACTTAAAGGCATAAGTTTGAGAATAGGTAACTTTCTGAGTAAGATAAGAGATCAGGTTGGAAAGAGAGAGAAAAAGAAGCAATACAGTGGTGACAAGATATGGACTTCCTGGGATGTCTGGGTGGCTCAGTTGGCTAAGCAGCTGCCTTTGGCTCAGGTCATGATTCCAGGCTTCTGGGATCGAGTCCTGCATGGGGCTCCTTGCTCAGTGGGGAGCCTGCCTCTCCCTCTGCCTCTGCCTGCCGCTCTGCCTGCTTGTGCTCTCTCTCTCTGACAAATAAATAAACAAAATCTTAAAAAAAAAAAAAGATATGGAGTTCCTGAAACACTGGTCCAGGAGATTAATTCTAAGGTAAAAGGGTGTCTGAAGCAAGGTGCATTGGGACATCCTAAGACAGCTGGGTTACTGAGCACATATTCTACCAACTCCTTAATTTTCCTGACAATCAGTTCTTTATCCCCCATCACTTTTTAAACAAACACAGTTATTAATCCAATTCTCCAACTATGGCTTCAAAAAAAAAAAAAGACCTTGTGTTGCTCACAGCTCTCTTTGCCGGTGGAATAGGGCTGGGGGAGGATGGAGACCCATAGGAAGGAGAAGCATTTTTGATGCCATCAAACCCCATATGTTACTCTCTGCTTTTGAAATTTTCTTTCTAGTATGTCCTGCAACTGGCCTGCTGCTAAGAATGCAGTGTTCGGTATTGTGACCTTTCCCTACCCTTTCCTCAACCACCTTTGAAAATAGCATGGAACATTATTCTAAGCCAGTGGCCTCCAGTCATGGGAGTCCCCCATTCAAGCAAAAACCTGGGGGACGTGTGAGAAGGAAATATATTTTTCTTATGAATTGCCTTTTCTTATGAATTGCCTTGAAGCAGACCACAGACAGCCATGAAGGGGAGACTTGGGGTTTTACAGTATGAAGGGAAGAAAAGTTTATTCAGGCATCCGTTGTGCCTGTATTTGTTACAGAAATAACTAACATGCATTTTATAATCTCTCTATCAAAACTGAAGACATTAAAATCCCAGTAACAACAGAACTAAAAGTGTTGAGAATTAAATCTCTCCCACTGAAAGCCTTCGCATATGCATTCTGCCCACATAGAAAACTGCACTCAAGGCTGCAATGGATTGTGTACAGCTTTAGCAAGCATGATGGTAAAACGCTGGAGGGTTTAGGTTAGATGCTACTGAAAACCTAGAAGTCTGAACTTTATCATAGCACATTACGGTGACGCAGCACTCTAAAAAGTAACTGTTGTGCTAATAAAATAGATTTAAGGAAATATTGCTCCAAAACCAATACAATGGATTCAGGGAAGTATTGCTCCAAAGCTACAACCAATTGAGTGGGAAAAGGAATACTGTGTAGTGAAAAGATCAGTCTTTTGACTCAAGACAGATGAGGGTTCAGAAGCCGGATCTGCTGGGTAGCTTTGGAAACAGTGCCTGGCACCTAGTCAGGAGGCAGTAAATGTCTGTTGCTCAAAAGAACTGCTTTGAATATCAGCGAACCTATCTATGAAATGAAGGTAAGAATTACATCTAGCCTAGAGGATTATCATGAGCATTAAAGGTAGTGTAGATAAACTATCTAGCCCAGTATATTGTGACTATAGTAATTTTCCTTTACCCTCCTAGCAATTCTCTCCTTGTGATACATCCTTCTACCACTTCTACTACTATCTTCTATGTCCCTTAGGATTGCCAGACCCTGCTATTCTTTCATTTTTTCTTAATGATTATTTAGGAGAGAAGAGTAGAAGAATGTGACAGATATGTATCCCCAGCCTTCAGGCTTCACTGGAGACATTGCTTGACCTCATTGGTATGTTTTTGAAGTATTTCCTATTTTCATATGTGGACCAATTTTAACTAGGTAAACAAGAACTTAACTATTAATTACATATAGCTAGATATACATGAAATTATTACTGGATGTCTCCTATAGCTTGAAGATTTCTCCAAAATACTATTTCACTCAATGCTGCTCTTGGGTCTTTGAAAAGAAAAAAAGAGAAAAAACAACAACTCTAGGGTAAAGAGAATTTTAGAGAAGCCAAATATCTGGGTGGAAATTCAGATGTGATGGTGACCTGGTTGTACCATCTGTCACAACTTCAAGCCCCAGTATAGATTCAGTGAATCTGGCCAGTCAGGAGGCTATGCTTTTTCTCTCCCAACTCCATTCTTCCAAAAAATAGAAGCTTAGACAAGAAGGAGGTCAGAAGTTCAGTTCAACTCAATTTAGTAAATACAAATTGAAAACCTACTGTGGGTCAAAGACTACAGATACAAAAGTAAATAGGATGAGGTAAGGTAGAGACATAAACAGGCTGTTTCATTGTAACAAAATAAATGTTACAAGATAGGTGTTGACTAAGTTCTTTGGGAGCCCCAGAAGAGGGCATTTGCCCAGCCTTTACAGAGAAAGAGGCATGGAAGAAGGCAGAAAGAAGTTAGTTCTGAAGACTCAGCAGATGGAAAGGCACGATCCTTCTTAGCAGGGTCAGGAATATGAGATCTTGGACTAGGGAAGGATTACGTGCATTTTCTATACTCAGAAAAAGGAAGCCAGAATGGATGGAGCTGGACTGGGGCTTTTGGACAAACATGCTCTGAACACTCCTCTCTTTGAGAGTCACTGCCCTAATTTACCATGTTACACTCCTAACTTGGCTCCAGGCTTCAATCTGAACTCACTTCAAACAGCACATACATTGCTTCACTGCCCCCAGTGTCATCTTCTTAAATGAGATTTGGTTGTGTCTCTTGCCTTGAAGATAATGGCAATGGATATCTATTGTCTAAAGTTCAAGCTCCAGGACCTGGGACTCGTCCTCTTTTCCAGCTTTATCTACACCTCTTGTCATTTCTATTACATGGTTCAGTGTTTGCAACATATCATTAGTCTCAATTCTTGGCCTTCATGCACACTGCTCGCCATCAACTCTAATGTTTTCCCATCCTTCTCTACCTACATTCTACTAAAGACTTAGCCAAGACTATGCTTCATCTAGGAAGCCTTTGATGACAATGCTCCTCAGCCTTGTTCCCCTTCCCCCATCCCCTACCACTGCAGTTTTCAATCTGGTTTAAACTCCCCTCTCTTCTTTGTGCCCATATTGTCATCCCCCATTATGTTTTCTATTGCATCCACCAAGGATGTAAAATTCCTGAGTAGCAGAGCTTTGCCTCTGTCATGTTTATGTCACCAGGTGTGCTCCAGTGACCAGCGAGGTTGTGTATTCTCAGCTAGTCCCCACACCTCCACTTTTTGCCCCCTCCTAGCTTTGTGTCTTCTGAGGCCACAAATCCGGTCTTCTTGTATTTGGCTGCCAGTCATGTAGATCTATGGGAGGTCCCTGCTGGGAATGGAAGTTAGAAAAGAGTAAGATCTGAAAATAAACCAGGTTGCTGTGAATTGGTTGTGCCCCTCACTCTGAGACCATGGTCCCTCTCAGGAGGTCCTCTCCATACAGCTTTCCTTTCTCGGTGGTAGTAGCCCCTTTGGACTGTTGCTTCTTCTGGGCTGGGAGTGGTAATGGTGCCTATGGCGTAGGTCACCAAGATCTATAGTTTTGCACTCTACCTTGTGAGTATACTTACCCCAGCCTACACCTTTGCAAATTTCCTCTTTACTAAACTCAAGGCAAATCACTTCATTTATATGTGTATCTGCCTATGATTTACCAGCACATAGAAGTAACCTAATCACCATTTTGGAAGGAAAGGAGAAAAAGAATAGAGGAAGGAAGTAAAGAGGGAATGAAAGAAGGGAAAGAGTAAACAATAGCATCTCTAAGTAAGGTCATTCTTGAACTGGATCCCCTGAGCACTTCCTAACATTTGCAATCCTTTACTGTGGCTAGCAGGTACTGTCATTGCTCTTTGCCGTTTCCGGGAGAGTGATCTGTGAAAACTGCACTGGGAGGACATTGCCAGCTCTGAGCTCCTGGAAGGAGGGGAAGAGGAGAAGAGGATGCACTTTGCACCCTCTGGCCTGAGTCCAGATATAACTCTGGTGTCACCATAGAGCAGCCCCTGCGGGAAAGGAAGACCCACGAGGGAGCATCTGAGAAAAGGCAGAGCCTGATCTGGAGGGTGAAGGAGAAAAAAAGGTTTACGCAACAGAAGAAAGGATTCATGGACCTAAAAGACTCCAGCACTAGGGGAAGCTGGTAGAGAATTAATTGACCACAGACCAAAATAAATTAACATAAAATAGTTGCCATTGTTCCTGCTCAACTTTTCTGAAAATGATGAATGTTTCTGAGATGGCTGAGTGTGAAGAATTCGATTTGCAACTCCAAAGTCTCTGCCTCCTTGAAAGGCCGAGAGTCCCTCAGCTGGAAGACAGGCCTGGCAGGAGACTGCCCTGGAATAATGGTACTGGTGTTCCAGGGTCTCAGGCCTCAGGCAACGAGAGAAGGAGCTTGTGTGAAGTCTTGTCATTCTTTTAGCCTGAAGTCTGCTGCAACCACTTCAACACCATTTCCTTCCATTTCAAAAGCCAAGTGTGAATGAGTTTGCAACTCAACGTATCATTCCAATTTCTCCCCAAAATCTCTTTATTTATGACTTTTGTACATAAAAAGGCAATTGATACTGCTTCATGAGAATATCAAAGCATATTGCCATATTTGGTTCATCACTACTGAACAATTTATTGTTGCTTACTTCAAATCACCATTGCCCAAATTACTACAAAGGTGAATTTTTAACGCAGAACCGATTTTGCTAAACTTCATGTCCTTTGAACCCTAACTGTCTCAGCTGGAGCATGCCTGGAATACATGCACAGACAATATAAAAAGGCCCGAAGCCCGGGATCCAAGTGGCATTCGGAATTCCAGCCCGCTGAGAAATGTTTACACCGACTTCCCTTGACTAGAAAGCAGCTGAAGGGAGCTTACTCTGAGCAGTAATTGCATGTTTTGTAAAAGCTATCAAAAGTTGCACACAGATGCATTTTACAAAGGCCTAGAGGGGTGTGCACACTTCTCGGCAGGTGTGTAAGCCTGTGGCTCTAACAAACCAGGGACAAGAGCCACAGAGGTGGCTCAGGTGGTCTTGAACATGTCTCTATTAGATGAGTTTAAACATTCCCTCCACATCTGTATGGCTTGGCAGCAAGCTGCAAATGTGTTTCTGCCATGTGAGTCCTTCAAGTGCTGCTATCCTTCCATAAGCCATAATGAATCCCACAGTCAAACAGGGCATGGCGTGCAATCTTCTGAACACCTGCACTCTTCAAATCCTGCCTTTGACTTATGTGAGAGTGTTTGTCACTTCATTGGCATGGAACGATACAAACTATGTGCCACTGTGACCTAGAAAGACTCAATAGGGAAACCAAAAAAGAATAAAAGTAAAGGGACCCCAGCTTGACACAGAGCATCAAGAACCTCGTTGGTATCAGGGCACTGTAAGAACTTCACTTAACAGTGGAGGGAAACCAGGCTTGCATTTGGATATTACTTTAACTGGAACACACTATTTTCTTACATTAATGTCTATGCTAATTATTATAATAACCCTGAGTTTATACCAGTAACAAATCAATTGTAATGAGCTGAACAAAAGAATCTAGGTAGAATTCTTGCCTAAAAATATGCTCCTGTCAGTGCAGTCAAAACACAGTGCCAACACACTGCCAATGTCAGGAAATAACACATTTTAAAATTGGTATGTCCTTTTAATCTCTTAATTGGTTGTGTATGCAGGAAATCAGATGAAAAGCTAAGTCTCTGTCCACCTGGATTTTTGAAGGATAGTTATACTTAGAGCCATTGCAAGTTGTCAGTGTTTTGTAAAATGCCCAAGTCTGATTAGGTGAGGAGGTGAGGAGTTTTGAGTGTTATATGAGGGGACTGAATTTGAATCTTGAAATATAAACAAAGGATTTTTTGGTGCCTAATATAGCGTGGCTCATATCATTTCTTTTAATAAGCATGGTTGTCTTAAAAGTTTACAAATCCTCTTTTTAAAAATGGTTTTGCAACAGATATATTTAAGCACAGTAGAAACAGTTTTCATTCAAAAGCAGCTCTACAAACTAAGATAAAGTGGACTTGAAAAGTTGTCTGTACTGGGACCCTGGGTGGCTCAGTGGGTTAAGGCCTCTGCCTTGGGCTCAGGTCCTGATCTCAGGGTCCTGGGATCGAGGCCCGCATTGGGCTCCCTGCTCAGTGGGGAGCCTGCTTCCTCCTCTCTCTCTGCCTGCCTCTCTGCCTACTTGTGATCTGATCTCTTTCTCTCTGTCAAATAAATAAATAAAATCTTTAAGAAAAAAAAAAAGTTGTCTGCACTGAGGTGCCTGGCTGGTTCTGCTGGTAGAGCATGTGACTCTTGATCTCTGGATTGAGAGTTCAAGCCCCATGTTGGGTGTAGAGATTACTTAAAAATAAAATCTTTTTTTTTTAAATTAAAAAATAAGATAAATAAAGATTGTCTGTACAGAAGATTAAATTGTCCAAGCAGCTTTCACATGCATTTTCCTATTTTGTCCCCATAATCTGGGAAGTAGATAGAACAGCGAATAGTCTATTTGAGAGGTTCAGAAGGGTTAAATGATCTCCTGAGGTCAGATACAAATTAGTAGTTGAACTATTTCTATATCCCAGATCTCTATGCATCTTGTTTATTACAACATGTTTTCTCCTAATAGGTTACTTAGTGGTCCAGTCACTCATGGAACTTTATGATGAGTGCTGAGAGACCCCTAGGAAAAATTAGTCTATATTCAGGTTGTTGGCATGTGTTGCTACCTATATAAACACATCTTCAGAGTTTCTTGGAAACGAAAGGAGTTGCTTTTGTTCCACTAACAGAATAACTTGCGGATAACAGAAGAGGGAGAAACATCACTGAAGTTTGGGGACCACTGAATATAAGCACCTAAGTGTGTCTGCGCATGTAAGTGTGTGTAAGGGGGAGAGTCTTAAGAGAATGCATAATAACACACTACAGCCCATAATATGCTGCAGTGCTGCCTGCCTCACAATACAGTATGAGGCATCCAGATGCCATAGGTCAATCAAAGTCAGGATGGCTGAAATGTGTGTTAAAGTGTAGGAGATTAAAATATTATGCCTAACACTGTATAATGCATCATGGAAAAATCTTTGTAAGTATAAATTAGCTTTACTGTTGAGTATAAAATCTTCCTTTTGGTTATTTATGAAGCTTCATTTTGAAGATTGCCTTCACTGACTAACAAGCAAATCAGAACTTGTCATGTGCAAATCTTGTGAAGATTGCAAGGCCAGTATATAATTAGCCTCAAAAGAGTGTGACCAAATTGGGTAAAAAATAAAAACACTATGAAAAGGAAATAAGAGAACCAAAAAGAGGTCAGGGTGTGGTCAAACCATGGGAACCCTTAACTTTAAATTCTCCTGACTTGGTTATGTTAAAAGTCTTGGAAAAAGTAAAATTATGAAACAAATATTCCTATTCTGCTATTCAAAGGGCTGCTATTGTTCACAGATCAAAGAAGCTGGTGATGAAGAGAAGTTTATACAGCTCTGAGTATGAAAAATATTCAAATTGGGAAGAACAAAAAGAGAGCTGGCAGCAGGAGAAGTAGGGGTGAGGAGGAAGGGCCAGCCTGTTGGCTCACCCCATAATGAGTACTGGATACACATCTGCTGAATGAACAAGGCCACAGGAGTGCTTTTTCCCTTAGAACAGGCCATCAACTCCACCCTTCATCAGTGACCTGTCTTCCCCTTGACTTCCCCACATTTCTTTCTCCTCTAAAAATCTGAAGCAAGATTCCAGTGCTAGGCTTTACTCTCTGGCTACTCATCTATGTAACACCCTGAAGTCATTTTTGCATTTCCTGTAAGGCCCATACCACCCTTTCTCACCACAGACAGTCCTGCTTGTGAGGTCAGATGGTTCTCACAGATGACACGTAGGAGAAAATTCCCAACTAACTGCTGTTCTTTAAACCTTCCTCAATGTCAGTCTCCAGAGATGGGATGCTGGTCTCCACAGGGACCATTACGTAAGTTGAGTCTGTCAAGGCTTTAGTTAATGAACCCTGTTGAGATCATCGCCCTTCAGGGTGGGGTACCAGCAGACCCTGGGTGTGAAGCCTTCGAGGGGGAAAACCCAGGAAGTGGTCAGATGACTCAATGGTGGCACTTTGTTGAGTCAGGCTTGGGAACTGATACTGTGATGTTTCGATGTGCAATGGTAGACACCATGTTTCAAAATAGTTTTTCATGTCCATTGTCCACAAGATGCTCACTAGACTCTGAGACCACTTCCTTTTTGTTTCTACCTTTTCACCATTTAATTGTGGAATTTGTAACTTTGGAGCCACTGCTGCATCCCACAGCCAGGCTATCTACAAGAAGTCAGCTGCTCTATGGAACTGAACTGATCCTCATATACCCCTCATTATCTATAAATGTGTAATTAGTTCAGAAATATTTATCAAGCACCTAGAATGTGTCAAGAATTCTGCTGCTTATTAGTTCACGTTGAGGCAGTCTGCAACCCATATTCTGAAAACATTTTCAGTTATTATCAAATGCCCTTTTAAATTAAGTTGCTATTAGCTCTCTGAGAAGCCTCATTAAACAAATTTCTAAATCTTATCACTTGAGTCAAGTTAGTTTCTGTGTAACTCATATAGAGAAGAGGAGACACAATGGAGAAAAGGGAGTAAGTCCTAACTAATAGAGCATACTGAGTTTCTCCCAGAATTGAATAAGCAACAAGGAAAGAACTGATAGGGTAGGGTGGTGTGAGAATCAAGTATGTATGATTCACCCACTCATCTGTACTATAAATTGCTAAAATAGAGAATCTTTCCACGGAGCCAATTTCCCAACATCTATACTACTTCTTGGTATGAATATAAACCTCTTTGTGGTTTTTGTGTCCAGTAAATCTTTCTGGACACTAAGAAGCTTTTCAAAAACTTCCACTTTAATAAAGGTATTGTTTCAATGAAGCACACCAGCCCAGAAGTCAGAAAGTCTAAACTCTGTGGGTTCTAATATTTACTCCTAAAAACAAATATTCTATCTTTGTACATGCAGTAGACAAAATAATCTTCCACAAATGTCTACCTTCTAATCCCTGGAACCTGCGAATATTTTAGTTACATGGCGAAAAGAAACTTGCAGATGGGATTAAGGATTTTGATATGGGGAGATTTTCCTGAACTACATCAGTGGGCCTAAGGAGATCACAAGAATCCTTGTAAGAGGGAGACAGTAGGATCAGAGTCAGAAAAAGGAAACTGGGCAAGAGAGTCATAGGTTGGAGTGATGTGCTTTGAAGACAAAGAAAGGAGCCATGAGCCAAGGAAACCAAGAGGCCTCTCAAAGCCGGAAAAGGCAATAATTCTCCCCTGGACACCCCAGAAGGAATGCACCTCTGCTGACACCTTGATTTTGCCTCCATAAAACTCATTTTGGACCTGACTTCCAGAATTATAAGCTAATAAATTTGTGTGGTCTTGAGCCAGAGTTTGTAGTAATTTGTTACAACAGTAATAGGAAATTTGTATTACTGTATGCCAGAGCAGAAATTGAATAATTGATAGCTTTTAAGTTGATTCATTTACCAAATATTTCCATGTAACCACATGTTTGTTGATACTCTGGGAATCGAGGATATAGGAGTAAGTTAAATAGATATGATTTCTGTTCCATTAAACTTGCAATCTAGAAGGAGATAGAATTATGTTCCTTACGGATGAGAAAACGTATGGATTTATCCAATGTGAAAATTAAACCAGTTGTTTGTGTAGAAAAACAAAACAACTGGTTAACAATTTTTTCACTTTTTAATAAGTTAGGCTGGTATCCCACTGTGACTCATTACATTTTTATGTCATAATTAAACTGTATTATAATTGTGACTGTGGTTGTCTGCTTGCCAAGTTCCAACTCTGCCTCTGCTTTTTTTAAAACCTAGGGTCAGAGAAATAAATTGAGAATCTTAAAGGTCTTATGATTCTTAGTTTTTGTGAAGCTATCTATGTTCATAACCTCAAGATATGCAAAAGATACTTCTATAGCTAATGGTAGACTAAGTGAAAATAAATTTTAAGCAGTCAAGGCTTTTGTTACAAAGGACTTCGAGGCATTGATAATTTTATATATGATCCAAGATGGAAGTACATTCATGTGTTTTTCATACACAGAAAAGGAGGATTATAATGGATGGAAAGCATTCCTTTTCCCAACAAGGCTCACGAAGCTTAAGCTTCAGGGCCCTTTACTTATTCAGCTTATGCCCAAGACTCTGGAAGAGGCTCTAGAAACATATTTACATGGCTGTGAGTTTTGCTAACATTTGAAAAAATAAGGTATTAACCAAAGTCATTTTGGTTAAGGGAGCAGTCTCTTTCCACTCTAATTTTCTATCCTACTTTCCTCCAGTCAGATGGTGTTGGTATAGCCACAGATACTTCTCAGATCAAGCTAAGGTGAGGTTGGGTTATGGATGCATATTTTTTGGGTCAGTGGGATAGACTAATGTAGTTTGCACATTCATGCATCGTTGGGGTCCTGCCAGCAATCTCAGTGTAGTATTGCATTCCAGGTTTCCTGCTGCCCACTGTGCTGATTTTCCTGGTGCTATACCATGAAGGTACAATGTGGGAGGTTATATTGTGAAACAAATATGTCCCATCACACCCAGCCCTGGAAATATGTGGAAAAGAAAGGACAGCAATGTTTCAAATACATGGAATCAGAAGTTAGTCTGTGAACAATTCTGTAACATGCAAATTGAAGTAGGATATTGAGTTCTCCTTGATAGCAGAACTCAGACATAACTGTAGTTCTCTCATGTCAAGAACATAATTGATAATGTTGTGTATACAATTACAAACGCACTCCACATCTTTTTGTTCTTGATATGAATTTCATGAAATAGACTGTTAACATTCCCTTGTTTGTATGGTACAACCCTGTAGTGACACCAACCAGAGTACATCTACGAAGTCACTGATGTTTTGTGCATCTCAACTATTATTTTTTTTAAAAAAATCAATCAACCATCCTAAAGAAATAACTGACTTATTTTTTCATTGTCATATGAAAGCAATCCAATTATGTAGGGAAAAATATGGGAGACAAAGTATTATAGAGATTTGCAGGCCCTTAATTTAAAAAAGTATTATATCTATCAACTTTAGGGTATCTATGGTACTTGTCAGCTTCCTGACAAGTTTATTATTTGATATGACTTTATTTCTCATAATAAATACATAAATGTTCATAATTTTGTATCCATAATTGTGTATCTTTAAAACTGGTTCTGAGAAAGAGTGTAGTTTTAGGTCCCATGGAGTCAGCCCTGCAGGACAGCAAGTAGAAAAAGAGTAGAGGCATTTGATCAGGAAAAGCTGGCAGCATGACCTTATTCACTGCTGAGAAACCAGGGCTCCGTGATCTGCTGGAAGATGATTGTACAATGTGCTCCTGAATGGAGTTCGTTCTTCCTGGTTCACTGTGCATTTGGAATATTGGATGGAGGAGCAAGAAAAAAGACTTTCTATAATCAGATCTTCACGTGAGAACCTTGAATGAGTTCCTGGAACCTTTTGGTACCTCAGTTCCTTTATCCAGATACTGCTGTGTTTAAGAGCATAAACTCTAGAGTCACACCATCTGGGTTCAAAGTGGTAATTTTGCCACTTACTCTGTGACCTCGGGACAAGCCACATTTGGCTAAGCGTTAGTTTCCTCACCTATAAACAAAATAAGGAAATGCCAATTCTTAACCTCAGAAGTTTCTCATAAGGATCAAATGACATAATGAATGTAAAGTGCTTAGCACAATGCTGGGCATGTAGTAAGTGCTCAGTAAATGATAGTTATTGTATTTTTCTATGTGAAAATAATATACTTAAACCCGACGTCTATCTTTCTCACAGAAATGGTGTAAGGGAAATGGTGTAATGATAATAATTAATCATTAATAAGTAGTGTCAGAAGAAAAAATATGACTAAATTGACATATATTATGTTCGTAAGCGTGCAGGTAACATCCCTGAAAATGCTCATCTATTTGTCCTAGGTCATAGGACTCAGGCCATATATGTGTGCACATGGATCTGTTGGCGGACAGGGGAACCATAGACAGGGGCAGGGCCAGGAAGGAAAGCAGCCGGCACGCCTGGGATGCCAGGCTCTCTTTTGTTGCCTGACTCCTACTGCTTCTTCGTGTGGGCATCTCTTCAGATGCCCTAGACCTCATTTTCCAGGGTCTTATCATTTGAGGAACAGTAATGTGGAAGCTGGCTAGTCCTCAATGCCATGCTAAGTCGCAAGGCAGATGTAAGCCCCTCGCCCCATCTCCTCTACTCGATCAAGTTTGGCAGAGAAACCTCCACGCATCATCACATTCTTCAGCCCTGAGCTTGCTACGACCTTCTCAGAGATGAGGACGAAACAATGCCCTCACGAAGCTGCTACTTGTGTTGAGAAAGAAATGGGCAGAATGGAAAAGTTTTATGTTTTGGGCAATAGCAATAGGAAAATTTCCTACTCTTCCTAGAAAAAAGAATAGGAATGAATATTTTATCTGATAAGTGTAATAATTTTGTTTTGTTTCATACTAGGTTTACTACTTTTGAGAACATAGGTCACTGGAGATTCAAAACACAAAATTTTGAACTAAAACCAGAAATGTGCTCTTTGTGCCGTAGATGTGTGCATACATGCATAATGATTAACCATGTTCGTACAATTGCCTCATTTACCCCTCACAACAATCTCCCAGTTAGGAATTTCAGCCTTAGCATCCACTGTTTATCTGTGAGGAAACGAATGCTCTAAAATGTTAAAGGAGTTGCCTGAGATTGCCCAGCAGAGACCAGTAACCTTGCCTTCCCACAAAAAACACACATTCAGATATGAATAAATACTTTCACTATGAACACAGCCTCTATGTGTATGAAATCATGTGAATATTTGTGAAATAATAACGTTTTTCTTCCTGTGGTATTTCTCTCTTTCCCTTCACTCATTACAGCAGAGAATCGATCTCCAGCCTCTGGCTCAGAACTGCTTGGGGGGTGGGGCAGAAAACATCCTCTGATTTTCCTATACCTGGTTTCCAAGAGCCTAACTCTTAGAAGAATATTGATGATTTGTAGCATAGGCCAGCTAGTAGAGAAAATACAAAGGCAGAAAGACTTCCCTTCTAGACTTCAAAAGAGTTTCTTCTGGGTTGTGGGGAGAAGAGGCAGAATAGACAAGTTAGCCCTATCAGAAGACAGTGGCTGAGACTGTCCAGAGCAGAGCCCAGGAGAGATAACACGAACCTGGGCAGGAAATTTGCATTCACGTACATGGGACAAAGGGTGGCCAAGTAAGGACCCCATGGCTCTACTATGCTAGGGAAGCAGCAAGAAGTTCTCACCTCCCACAGGTGTCACCAAACTAGCAAGCGAACCACAGGCCCGAAGGTGCCATATGGACAGATGGTTGGCAGTTTCTCTATGGCAGTCTGTGTGGAGCAGATCCCATCCCACATAGGGCCTTAAACTTCACCATGACTGTCAAACACTTATCACAACTTCAGGAAGGAAGGGTACCACCAAAAGTCTGA
Organism: Ailurus styani; assembly: GCA_002007465.1. NCBI lineage: Eukaryota > Metazoa > Chordata > Mammalia > Carnivora > Ailuridae > Ailurus > Ailurus styani. The sequence goes on from LNAC01000210.1 coordinate 3,011,652, forward strand.
AGTTTTCTGCCATGCCAGCTGAATTATGTCTGAAAGTAGAAACTAAGTTGAATTTTAGAAAAATCAATGTAGCTTGAACACCTGAGATTTAAACCCATTGTTTTATCTCAAAGAAAGAAAGAAAGAAAGAAAGAAAGAAAGAAAGAAAGAAAGAAAGAGAGAAAGAGAGAAAGAGAGAAAGAAAAGAAAAGAAAGAAAGAAAGAAAGAAAGAAAGAAAGAAAGAAAGAAAGAAAGAAAGAAAGAAAGAAACAAGAAAGAAAACAATTAAATAAGAAACAACAGGTGCTGGTGAGGATGTGGAGAAAAGGGAACACTCTTGACCTGTTGGTGGGAATGCAAACTGGTGCAACCACTCTGGAAAACAGTATGGAGGTTCTTCAAGAAGCTAAAAATAGAACTACACTATGATCCAGCATCACATTACTAGCTTTACCCAAAGAATACAAAAATACTAATTCGGGTGCCTGGGTGGCTCAGTGGGTTAAAGCCTCTGCCTTCGGCTCAGGTCATGATCTCAGGGTCCTGAGATCGAGGCCCGCATCAGGCTCCCT
>LNAC01000210.1:3012303-3097646 GCA_002007465.1 Ailurus styani
AAAAAAAATACTAAGGGATACATGGACTCCACTGTTTATAGCAGCTTTATCTACAACAGCCAAGTTATGGAAACAGCCCAACTGTCCATTGATGAATGGATAAAGAAGATGTGGTATATAGATACAAAATGGAACATTGCTCAGCCATAGAAAAGAATGAAAATTTTTCATTTGCAATGACATGGATGGAGCTAGAGAGTATTATGCTAAGCGAAATAAGTCAGAGAAAGGCAAATACCAGATGATCTCACTCATATGTGGAATTTAAGAAACAAAACAAATGAACAAAGGGAGAAAAAAGAGAGGGAGAGGGGAGCAAACCAAGAAACAGACACACACACACTCTCTGTTTCTTTTAAGATTTTATTTATTTATTTGACAGAGAGCAGGCGAGAGCAAGAGAAAGCACAAGCAGGGGGCGGGGAAGGCAGACGCAGAGGGAGAAGCAGAATCCCCTCTAAGTAGGGAGCCAGACATGGGGCTCAATCCTAGGACCCTGAGATCATGACCTGAGCCAAAGGCAGACACTGACCAACTGAGCCACCCAGGCACCCCAAGAAACAGACTCTTAACTACAGAGAACGAACTGATGGTTGCTAGAGGGGAGGTGGACCAGGGAGGATGGGTTAAATAGGTGACAGGGAGTAAGGAGGGCACTTGTGATGAGCACCGGGTGATGTATGGAAGGGTTGACTCACTATATTGTACACATGAAACTAATATGAGACTGTATGTTTACTGATTGGAATTTAAATAAAAACTTTAAAAAATAAAAAATAAGTAAGTAAAAATAAAAACATTCCAACTTTTAAAAAAAGGAAAGGAAACGTAATGGCAGTAGTAGATACATTGATTTAAAACTATAGTTGTTACAGTTGCATGTGTCAGATTCTGTTTCTCTAAAACAAGCAAGGGATATTTTTCCATCCCCATATCTGATCCCTGCTAAAGGTTTAAAACCTAGAAAAAAACATCAGATATAATCACTTGAGCTTTCCCTCTGGTGAAACCTCTCATAAAAGAGACTTACACTATCTATTGCAGAGATCTCAGATATATAAAATTTAGTGCATTCCAAGGTAGACACTGCATCCTGGGGGCCTTATCTCAAAAGGAAAACTGACATCTAAAAAATATAGGGTGCTCAAAACTACTATCTGTCCTCTTAGGCATTCTGAACTCAAAGTTTCCTGATCCCAATGACAAGGAATATAAATTTTTTGGAGCAAAAAACAGATCCAAATTATAGGTTAAGATTACCCTGCATGTATATTGTCAGTTTATTTTATTTATTTTCAAGATTTTTCAAGATTTGCCTCAATTAAAACTTGGAGCCATTATATTTTTCCCAAAATAAGTCTGATAAAATCACTGTTTTTCCTTCCAAGTAGATATAAAATAGAGTTGTACATATATGACTGCTGCCTGTTGGCCCCATTTATTGTTGCATTCTCTTGCTTCCCAGGCAAATACATCTTTCACTTTCACACCTCTATGATGGTGCTCCTGCTGTTCTCTCCACCCGGAGTGCCTTTGTCTCCAATTTGCCTTCCTCTACAAAAACCTCTTCCGCTTCCCCCAAGGAGCCCCTCATTCCCCTGTGCTCCCCTCTCATTTCACACAAGGCTCTGTGGTGGTACATATTAAAGAAGCAGCCTACTCCCACTGTGGAGTCTTTGCACTTCTGTACCTTCTGCAGGTCTTTTTGCAAAGTCTACTCTCTGAGAGAGGCCTTTTCTGACTACTCAAATGAAGAGTATAGGGGCTCGGGCGCCTGGGTGGCTCAGTGGGTTAAAGCCTCTGCCTTCGGCTCAGGTCATGATCTCAGGGTCCTGGGATCGAGGCCCGCGATCAAGGCCCGCATCGGGCTCTCTGCTCGGCAGGGAGCCTGCTTCCTCCTCTCTCTCTGCCTGCTTCTCTGCCTACTTGTAATCTCTCTCTGTGTGTCAAATAAATAAATAAAATCTTAAAAAAAAAAAAGAGTATAGGGGCTCCTGGGTGGCTCAATCTCTTCAGCATCTGCCTTCAGCTCAGGTCCTGATCCCAGGGTCAGCAGGGAGTCTGTTTGTCCCTCTCCCCTCTTCTCCAATCATGCTCCCTCTCTCTCCTCATTATCACAAATAAATCAATCAAATCTTTTTTTAAAAATTAAGAGTATAATGACTCTTAATCCCACCAGCTGTTTCTCTAGAAAGAGAGTTTTGTTGTTTCTCTTTGGTGCATAGCATTGAACATACTACATATTTCACTTCTCTTATTTTAGTTCATTGTTTGTCTTCCCCATTCTAAGGTAACATTTCTATTTTATTCACTATTCACCATCCCACAACATCTAGCACACAGTAAACAATAAATATTTGTGGAATGAATGAATGTGTGACTATTACCCTATTGAATTATACGTCTACCCACTTATGTACACCCTACTCATACTCTTATGCTCTTTACCCCTGAGGACAGGGCTGGGTGCATCCACTAATATTTACTGAGGAAGAGTAGATGGATAAACTGAATTAGCCATGCTTTCTTTTTTGCAGCTGAGAAAGGATGGAAATTTTCTCCTAATCCCCTAATCTGCAACATATTTTTGTAATACCATAAAATAACAGTGTTTCCTGGACAGTGGAGGCAGATTTTTTCACCTGCAAGTAGAATGATAAAAAGTATCCATAAATTATTCTGATAATACCAAGTATCTGGATACTTTTTTCAATAAGACAAGTCATTAAATTCCACAAAAAGAATACTTATTGAGTGCCTAGTATTTATAGGACACGAGGCATTATACAAAGTCAAATGATTTAAATTCAGCTCCAAAGTGTACTAAAACAATAGAAAAGTCTGGAGAGTTTTACTTGAATATCTCTGTTTGTGAAAAATATGCCTCACTCTAAAAATTCAAGCCCTGTACATTGGCTGCAAGTGAGGAAAAATAAAACCATAAAGTGCAATTCAAAACTTTAATAAAAGAGTAGAATCAAAAATATAGCAGCAGCTAAAGCAGTAATAAACCGAATGAAACTGAATTGCACAAGAAGGCCATGCCACCTTGTGGGTACTGGGAGTATCTTACCATCCTCGATGTATAACTAGAGAAACAGTGACCAATTAAAGAAGGAGTAATTAGAAAGATTTTCAGCAATTTTTTTAACACTAAATAAAACATATGTATTAATTTTTGATGTTGGAACTATTGGAAGCCTTTGATACCAAAATGCAATGCATCTTGAACCACTTTGATAAAAGTAATAAACTGTAGGTGATGAGGATATGTTTTAAAACAAAAATCGTCTTCTTTATAAATGACCTTGAACATCTTTTTAAAGATGCAGACATACACTCTTTCCTTTTCATTTGTCTGAACAAAAGATATAGATTGTTTAGACAAAAATGCATTCAAACAATAAATAAATAAAATCAACCACACGCAGACTCTGATGAAATGTCCTAAGAAATTATAATGCTTGTGTGAACTTGTACCGACATGTAGCTTAAAATTTAAAGATACTATGTAGTGAGAAACATAATTTTTCAGAAACATTAAAAGCACTAGTCATGAGACTACAAAATGTCTCCTCTCCACTGCTCATAGATAAATCTATCATTGTCTTGGTATAATAATTTGTGGGAAAAATAAACATTTGTGTAGGCTAATGGATATAGGAACGTAAGACTATTGAGTAGGTAAAAAATAAAATTAATTATTCTTATAGGAAGAATTGTCCCTGGTCTCAAATTAGAATCTTAGAATCATAAACTTTAATACTGGAAAGTACCTTAAATGAAGCAGAGGGACCAATGACTCATTCTAATGAATCCTTAGGCAACCAAATTATTTCATCTTTTGTTATTCTTTATCTGAATATTACCAAAAATCAACAGAGAAAAAAACTCTCTCTTACTGGCAAAATACAAAAAATAACAAAAGCAGAGTAGTATAATTGAATGCTAGCTGGAAAGGGTTTTAGAGATTATTGAATCCAGAATTTCCAAAAGATATTTGTTATATTCTATTCCCAAAAGATACTATGATGTGCCACTAGAAAAAAAATTTTTGGAAAAATACTGAACCAAAGTTAAGCTGGGGTCTTTAACCGAAGCACCTTTCATACCCCTTAATATACTAGTATAAATTTGGAGGATATAGTATACAGCATTTTTCAATTTATTTCATTTTATAATTTTACTTCTGTAGATAATTTCACAAGTCTAAAGTACAAAATTTGGGCGCCTGGGTGGCTCAGTGGGTTAAAGCCTCTGCCTTCGGCTCAGGTCATGATCTCAGGGTCCTAGGATCGAGGCCCATATCAGGCTCTCTGCTCGGCGGAGAGCCTGCTTCCTCCTCTCTCTCTGCCTACTTGTGATCTCTCTCTCTCTCTGTCAAATAAATAAATAAAAAATCTTTGGGCGCCTGGGTGGCTCAGTGGGTTAATGCCTCTGCTTTCGGCTCAGGTCATGATCTCAGGGTCCTGGGATCGAGGCCCGCATCGGGCTCCCTGCTCAGCGGGGAGCCTGCTTCCCCCTCTCTCTCTCTGCCTGCCTCTCTGCCTCCTTGTGATCTCTCTCCCTCTGTGAAATAAATAAATAAAATCTTTAAAAAAAATTAAAAAAAAATAAAGTACAAAATTTGAGAACTCTGATTTGACCCAATTCCTTATTTTATAGAGAAGGAATTGAGACCATATTCATATTTAATTTGCTCAACACAACAAAACTAAAAAATTTCATAGACAAGACCTAGGTCCTAGTTTTTCCTAATCCCTAAACTTAGTGGGTTTTTGGGGGGGAGGCACAGGGGGATGTCACACTGAACTGATTCTTTCCAAATTGTCATAATTCAAAATTACTGCTCTGAAAAAGCAAATGTGTTAAAAAAAAAAAAGGAATGCACTAAATATCTTTAATCACAACTTTATGTTGTGTTTTATACAATTACTGACCACCAAAAGATCCAACACCCCTAACTTGACCCCTCCCATAAAGTTTTGACTTCCCAAAATGACATCCTTGTGGTTTCCTCAAAGTGAGACCACCAGATAAGAATAGTAATACAAATTAGTCTGATTAGCTATAGTGTTTCTGCCTCTCTTGGGTTCAAACCCAGATGTATATTCAAATTGGTTGGCTTTAAAATGTTCATTTTGAGAAAGTGTCCTTGACTATAAATGAAGTAATTCAAATATTTAGAGAAAATTTTCATGCTTAGTGATGTGAAAAACCATGACATTTACCAAAAATAGGTATTCATATGCTCTAGCTCTTACTTTCATGGGGAGGAGTAGATAGAAGGGAAAGATGTGGGAGTTATGGGGTTGAGTGCAGCAAAGGCATGTTTTTCCTAAGATCATGGAGCAAAGGGTTAGATGTGTTCAGTGACATATCTATAGTTCCTTCTGTATGAGGCACTGGCCTGGGAGCACGAAATTCATGTGGAGATGGGTTTAGGATGTCTTAGATGGAAAAAGTGGCTCTCCAGCATACCGGAATCCTGTTCTGATGAAAACATGCATTCAGCTGTACTTAATAAAGCAATAGAAGATTGACAGATGCTTACATTGCTCTGTAGCAAAAAGAAAAAAAAAAGCAGCAGCAGCCTGAACTTGATAAATTACTTAAAGTACCAATGATACAGAATCCTGGGAACTAGGACATGACCTCAATGTTAAGACTCCAATATACCCATTTTCAGGATAGACTCTTATCCACAGAGGCCATTGGTCCCTCTGAAATATCCTTATTTCCTCCTCCTGTACTCTGTGTATTTAGACCAAAGGAACTCGAGATTATGTTGACAACACTACTGGAACAGGTTTTGGTTTTGTTTATTTTTTTTCAAGAAGCTAAATAAAAAGGAGATTTAAGGCTCTCATTTGGACAAATTGGGCCCTAAAACCCTGCTATTGAGGAAAAGGTTCTGATTTTGTTTTATTTTAAAGTGTTTGTAATTGTCATCTTAATGCAATGCATTAAGCGAACAATTGCCAGTTTTCAAAGTACATTTTTAGAGCTCCTGTCAACCTAACTTTTTATAAAAATGATGCAAAAAGAAATAGAAAGGAGAAGTACTGAATATTAAATCTTTCTTCAGCCCACTGTCTGATTCTCTTAAGGTCTGCGCTGATATTTTTAGGCTTTGAGCACATATAAAATTTCATGGCTGTTTTAACATACATACAGGCTTGAAACAGATGAAAGCTTCCATCTGAATGATATAGATTCCCACTCCCACACGCAGTACTCAGACAAAACACATGAAACTAAGTTTAACTACTCCAGAGGAAAAAAAGCTAATTCAATCTTGCCAGGATCTGAAGCTGAGATTCTAAGGATTTTAGGCTTTTCAAATCTGTTCTTTAGCTTTTTGACACACTCCCCTCTGTTAGGAGCTCTCACATGGAATCAATCCCAGGATTTATCTGGTGTCTACATAGTGAGTCTTCATTATTCAACATGGTTACAATCCTGGGGGTCATGATAAACAAGAGAATATCAAGTAAGTGAGTAGAGAAGCCTTTTCTCTGGTAGAAGGCAAGGTCCTTCGGGGGGAATTAATTTCCGTTCCTGGATCAATGAGAAATCTGTGAACCAATGAATAACATGACAATGAAGAACGAGGACCTTCTATCTCTACATAGTCAAACCCCATTGGAAAGAAGAGGACAGACCTGTGATTGAGAACTTATTGTATACTCTGCACTGTACACGGATTTTGAAAAATACTTTATTTAATTTTATCCCAAGAGACCTCATAAGTTGGCTCATAGTAAGTTTTCTACCTCTGTTTTTATAGAAAAAAAATCCAAAGTCGCAGAGCTTACATAACTTGCCCAAGTTTACACTGTAACTAGGAGTGTCCAAATTTGAAAGCCCCAAAGCCAATTAGTACTGTAAAACTCAATTTACCCCAGCAATGGAAAATTCCCTGTAGTCAACATGGCTAGAATGTGCATGAAATCTACCTACCCAGCAAACAAATGTCTGCTGTACACTTAGCCATTACCCAAATCTTGCACAACTTATCCACTATTGGGAAGCCCCTTCTGAATGGAAACACATACATGTTTGAAGACTCAGGGTGAGGAAAAAAGTGTTGCTCCTTTTTATTAGTAAGGCAAAATTCTATCATGTTTCTTTTTTTTCAGCTTTATTAAGGTATAATTAACAAATAAAATTGTAACCTATCATGTTTCTTAAGAGGTAAATAAAAGAGTCAGATTGCCACCACTGCCCTACAGACCCAATTCAATACCTCAGTGCACATCTGCTAATAACAGCTTTTTTTTGGTGAAGTTCAACGGTTCCTTGCAATCTAAGCAATACACTAAAATGGGTTGAGTTCAGGCTCATTCACTAAAACTTTATGATCTTGTTCCCTTCATTAGGAAGACTGACAGTACATGAGACTGTGTCACGTGAAAACTGTCAGAAAAAATCTCTGTGCCTATCTTTTGTAAACCTGTAATTGTAACATAAAAAATTGATAAACTGCTAAATACATTATCAAAATGCACTTTCCAACTATCAAAAAAAGAGAAAAACTCAATTATTAATGTTTCTAAGGCTTGTTTTCCTGTGCTATTGTTTTCACGTGGGTCTTTATAATCACGAAACAAGGGCTACTTGTGGTTGCACTTTTTCCCCTTCTTTCCAAGTACAGGGAAACAACAGTCTATAGATCCATTGTATTTCTGCATGTCTTAGAAGAGAAGCATTGACTGACTTTTTCCAGACTGTCTTTTCAAGGAAGTTTGCAGCCCAAACAGGCTTCTGAATATAGAAACAGTGTTTCTTGGGGCGCCTAAATGGTGCAGTCGGTTAAGCGTCCAACTCTTGATTTCGGCTCAGGTTGCGATCTCAGGGTCATGAGATTGAGCCCCGTGTCAGGTTCCCCACTTGGCGGGAGTCTGCTTGAGATTCTCTCTCTCTCCCCCTGCCACTCGCCCAGTGCATACATACACTCTCTTGCTCTCTCAAATAAACAAATAAATCATAAAAGAAAGAAAGAAAGCAAGAAACAGTATTTCTCTTCAGAGCAAAGAGCAGATTTGCTTACTGACTATATTATAAAATATTTTGATTCCCTAAGCCCAGATTTCCTCACCTGTGACATAACCTACTATGGATACAGGTATCATCTGATCTTCTTCACACCAAACTGTACAAATTGGAGCTAGAGTAACTGGCACAAAAAAAGCCAATACTCTGACTACTTCTATTAACATAAGTAACAAATTGTTCTCTGTCTCTGACCCAGAGGTCTGTCTTGTGTTTTCTATCAGCATCTATGGTACAATGGCAGGCTAATCTGTTCACTTGCAAGTGGGGTAAAATCTCAGGCCCTTCACAATGCTTGGCAGTTTCAGAGATGAGGGTGAGATGCTGAATGAGATGTGGCTTCACAGAAAAGGGAGGGTGGGGATGTCACAGACCGAACAAAGGGACCCAAAGGAGTCCATATGCTCAGCAGTGAATATGCTGCCAAATTGTATGGTGTATGGGGCAATAAATGTTCCTTCTCTTTATTGCCTGTAAATGAGGAGGCATTTAGAAAGGGGTTGAAGGCTGCATACAGGAAGTAGTTCAAAAAGAGCTGCCCAAATGCTGCTCTGCTTACTGTTAATGCTCCTCTTGGTGTGGAGTGTGAGAGGACTTCTTTTCTTATTTAGTGGTCAGTCTCAGATGCTCCATACTGTAACAAAACAGCAGTAAGACTCATCCCACAGTGCCCCCTTTCAGACAAACATTGTAGAGACATGACACCTACACTGAGCATGAAAGGAGGGGAAATTTTTGATCATATAGATAGAAGCCAGGCACTTCATTAAAACTTGCCCTACTATGCTTAGGATCTGGGGTGGGGGGGGCAGGTTCCCTAAAATCTGTCAAGGAAGGATGGCAACAGTTGGCCATCAGAAGGTCCACACTCTCCTATCATGACAACATTAAAACAATTTGGAAATGACAGTAAATGTCTCAGAGTTTTTTGTGATAGGTTCTGACTGATAAAAGGGACCTTCAGCCTTTTCAGGGAGATTTCCCCTGAGACAGACTCCCAGGAGAACTGGGTTCTTTTTTGCCCTGGTTGACTTTACATTGCTGTTGAAGATGACCCAGAGAGGGTGAAACTGACCCAAGAAATCTACATAAATTCTTGTGGTCAGTACTGTTGCTGTGGAAAATTCCCCTAGCCCTTAGAATGAATCTGAGCAAGAATTTAAGAGGTTTTCTTAGGAAGAGCCAGCCATTGCCCCAGAGGAAGGTGATTCCTCACAGAAGGCTGATGATGGGCAAGTCGAGCCTGAATCACCTAGAGGATGTAAACCTTGCATCTCCAGCTGGAAAGCAATGTGTGTGTGGCTGCAGAGTCAAGGGGAACCTAAATTAGAAATAGACGGTACCAGTAAAGATTAAGTGGCCTTGCCACTTGAAATACGGATTTTGGTTTAGCAAAACAAAACAAAACAAAAACATGAGAAATTTGTTTACTGGAGCCATGAGCTCCATATTAGAAAGCTAATGTCTCTCTCCAAAACAAAGAGCATACATATTTACTGCCCATTTTTAAAGATCCAAGTTTTCTATGTGCAGGCTCCTCTCCTATAACATAACCCTCTGAGCTGAAGGTGTCATCTAGCCCTCTTGGCATCAGTCTGTGGGAACTGAGGTTCAGAAAGTTAAAGGAAAAATGCTGATGCTCTGGCTTCTGTTGTTGCTATGAATAGTAACTGTCCTTTGCCTCTAACCCAAGAGTCTTGTGTCTTCTACCAGCATCCATGAAACTGTAACAGGCTAATTTGTTAGCTTGCAAGTAAGGTAAACTCAGGTTCAGGGCACCTGGGTGGCTCAGTTGGTTAAGCATCTGCCTTTGGCTCGGGTCATGATCCCAGGTCCTGGGATTGAGCCCTGTGTCTGGTTCCCTGCTCAGCGGGGAGACTGGTTCTCTCTCTCCCTCTGCCTGACCCTCTGCCTGCTTGCATTCTCTCTCTCTCTCTCTCTCTCTCTCTCTCTCTCTCTCTCTCTCTCTCTGTCAAATAAATAAAATCTTAAAAAAAAGGTAAACTCTAATTTTTCACAGTTCTTGACACCAGACACATTTAAGACCGTCAATAAGGATGTACAAATTTGAATAGATGCATGCTTAATGTGTGTTTTCTGTTGATGTCTAGAAAACTTTTAAGATAGATAAAACATTTCATTAGTAAGTAAAATGGCAAGGGAAAAAATGCCAATGAAATACAGCTTTTCTGTTGGAATTAGATTTAAAGCTTTTCTTGTTCTATTGCCTGAGAACTCACCATTTGAGCTTTCTCATTTTAGGTTTAAAAGACTGACTTATAAACAAAAATGCTCTTGGAAATGGAATACACTAGGCAACTAGTGGCCATTCATACTTCAAGGTAATCCAAACAATTCCTTCTCTCCCTCTAATCAGAATCATTACCCAGAAATAATGATAATTTGATGTGTTTATAGAGGGATAAGTAAAGGGAGGCAAAACAAAAGGAAAAGAAAGAGTAATAATACAGTAATATTTAGCCTTCATTATCCCACCTGGTTTTAACAGCCAGAATACAGGATGACTGTAAGACATACTTAGAGGAAAATGCCCAGAAAAAGCACAACAAAAATGATAGTGGATAGTCACTAGAAACAAACTGCTTCTACAGAAGCAGATGCAGAAACCATGGCCATAGAGTGGCTGGAAGATTCAGTAAGACTGAATTCTCAACTGTACTCCTAAGAACCACTCTTGACCAGATTTTGAAGATGAGTTATGTAGTAAATTTGGATAGTCCAAACATTTCTTATCACCTCCCACTGCACTGTTAAAGAACTGACATAATCTAGGGGTCCACTTTTAAGAAAAGCTTCAATAAACATTTGTTTTTTGAAAGACCAATCTTAAGCATACTCTGACAAATTAAGATAGCTCAAATTTCATGAAATTAAGTCTATTAGTACAATTGCTAATTGAGTCACTTAACTTTTTCCAGCAGAATAGAAATAAAACATAGTACTGCTTAGAGATTTTGGAAAATATTGTAGAAGAAATAGGTTTACAGATGTCTCATACAAATATTATCATTTTCCATAACTGAGTTAGAAGAAAAATATATTTCTTTCAGATAATCAAAAGGCAGCTTGTAAAACCACTTTTAAGCCTAGTAACTCATTTTTCCCAGGGATTAAAGCAATAGAACTTTGCCCACAATAGAATTTAGTAAATATCTGCTGATTCAAATTGAATTCAATATGGTAGAGAGGATATATTAGCTTGAGTTCTATGTTCAAACTATCTCTTAAACACACACTTTCTTTTAATGTTTGTTCTACTAAAATAAAACAACACAAAATTTCTTTAATCAATGGTTTCCTTGAGACCACGTGTAATATTTTTGTCACCTGGGATCCTTTAGCATTCCTGTGGATTTGATGCCTGCCATATCAGTAACTGAAAATGGCTATTCTCAAACAAAACAAATGAACAAAAATGAACAACAACAAAAGAGAGAGACAACCCAAAAAACAGAGTCTTAACTATAGAGAACAAGCAGATGGTTACCGAGGGTAGGTGGATGGGAGAATGGGTGAAACAGTGAAGGGGATTAAAAGTACATTTATCTTTTTTTTTTTAAAGATTTTATTTATTTATTCAACAGAGAGAGATCACAAGTAGGCAGAGAGGCAGGCAGAGAGAGAGGAGGAGGCAGGGTCCCTGCGGAGCAGAGAGCCCGATGCGGGCCTCAATCCCAGGACCCTGGGATCATGACCTGAGCCGAAAGCAGAGGCTTTAACCCACTGAGCCACCCAGGCGCCCATAAAAGTACATTTATCTTGATGAGCACTGAGGAATACATGGAACTGCTGAAGCACAATATTGTACACCTGAAACTAATAAAACACTGTTAAAAATGGCTATTCTCTTGATTTTCAGATAGTGTCTCTATTTTTAACATAAAATGTGAATGTCTGTTCAAAGACAAATGGTGATATATCAAATGGTGAAAAAATAGAGAGAGAGAGCTCCACACACACATATATATATCCCTCTCTTATCCATTATGGTAAAACAGCCACATCTAAGTAGCCAATGGGCTGGGCATCAAATATGAACCCTGAATGCTCTTTAAGTTCAATGAACTTGATGTTACTGCTGCATCTCTAAAAACCTATGGTCATTCATAAAATCTATGGTCATTCATAATGCATGGTGGCATTATTTTCTGAATGGGAAAAACCAGGGAAGGAACAGCCTGGAGGGGTAATGCTTGTATGTGTGTGTGTGTGTGTGTGTGTGTGCGCATGTGAGAGAGAGAGAGAGAGAGAGAGAGAGAGATTGAGAATCAAAAGTTAAGTACTACAGAAAATACTCTGCTAAGGAAACCCAATGAATGTGCAGATCTTGTACTTTCCCTCGTATCCAATAAAGTCCTCAGTAACAGATTCTCATCAAGCATTTCAGTTATATCCTTTTATCCTACAGATAATCCACTACAAACACACACATAGACATGCACAGGGTACACATAAACATAAATTTGTCTCAGGAATTACTTTGCTCTTCTAGTAGGATGTTGAGTGGGAAGGATTTTTTGGTTGTATAGAATTGTAGCTAAGGTTCAAAGCTCAGGGTAAGGCTGTCAAACACCCTTCAGTCCAGAGACAGCTGCTATTCAGCTCCCAACAACTAGAGTTGGATTGGGAGAGACAGATCTGGCCCGCTCACCAACAATCAACAATAGTACAAACCCTCCTCCCACAGTCAATACAGGAAAATGACTGAAGATAAAGGGAGGGTATGGACAGTAAACCTCATGGAGAGAGCACTGTGGTGAAGTGACTTACTCTGCTTCTTCCTCCTTGCTGCATGCAAATCTCAGGAACTAACTTGGAAGAGGGAGGAGGCAGCGAACCAGTCCACACTGTGCATCCTCTCTATTTCCAACTCCTTTCTTCAGAATCTAGGTTGCAATGAGGAGGGAAAGAACTTTGAACTGGATATGAGGTTGAATCTTAAATAGGCCTGGACTAATTCTAACACCTATAATTTATTGGTAAATTATATGATACATCCAGGCTGCTATTAGGAATGGGAAGGGGGAAATTGCTATAGTATGGTGAAAGGCAGAGTTTGGCGAAATAAAGCAGTTTTCTATGTATACCCTAACTCTTCAACTAACCATTACATATTTCACATGAATCAAGAAATACATGCTAACTTTTGTGCAAGCCACAATCACTGCGCACACAAACAAGACAAAATGAAGTCCTAAGGTATCTGAGAAATATGATCAATTCACAATACATTTCTCTGCCTACTTCCATTGAAGTATTTTCTAAACATTAGCTTCTGTCTTTATGATGGTGCTATGAACCAGATCTCTTTGTGGTTTCAACTGAAGGCAGGGACAGAACACACTCATTTGTAGATGATAGGGCATGAGTGGGCTGCAGCAAAGAGGCAAACTTACATGTGTTGGGAGCCTACTAGTACACATCTAAAAAAAATGTGATATTTCATTTTCAAAGTGCAATAGATGATAAATGATAGATGATATATAGCTACATAGAGTTAATTATTAGAATAAACTATCAGAAAGTGTCAACTGAAACTTCTTACCATGGAGAATTTAATTTTTCAACAGCAAGGATGTTTGTTTTCAATCTGACAATTTTGTAAATATAAAAAATCTCCCACGATTATATAGATATAGAAATCTATATAGATATAGAAATTTAAGACATGTTACCAGAGTCATCTACAAAATCAAGTATAAAACTAGGGGTGGCTCAGTCAGTTAAGCAGCCGACTCTTCATTTCAGATCAGGTCATGATCTCAGGGTCCTGAGATCTCGCCCCAAGTTGGGCCCCACACTTATCAGGGAGTCTGCTTCAGGATTCTCCTCTCCCTCTGCCCTTCCCCCTTCCACTTGCTCACTCTCTCTACAATAAAGAAATAAATCTTTTTTTAAAAAAGCCAAATCAAGTATAAAGCTGGTGCAAAAGGAAATCTAAGTTCTATTTCTCTCTCTTGACAGGTTCCTCAACGAGGAGGAAATGATGGGAGTGGACTAAATCTCTAGGGTAGTTTTCAGTTCCTACAGTCAAAGATTCTTAGGTGATAAAGAGAGAAGGATAACTAAAAGTTCAATTTTTTGTATAAATCAAATCTTAATTAGGTAGATCTAAGGTTATGTCCACACAATGTCATCTAATCAGTTGAAAAAATGAACATGTCAGCCAAGTAGCAGATTTGCTGTTACATAGTAGACCAATGGCACTACAAAAACATACTAAAACAACAAAAAGTCCTATTCTGCTATTTAAAATACACAATGATATGTGTAGATATGACCCAAGATCTCTCTGAGATTTCTCAAGTCTCACAATCTTCTTTCCAATAATAAACAATACCCAAAAAAATTCCCTTATAGGAGTGTAGCATCTGTGGATACCAAGTGGCATTTCCTCCGCATAGTTTTCCCTGGGGAGGCCTTTGAACTTCAGCCTTTTGGGGTTTCACAATCTTGAGCTAGCCTCACTGAATGCCAGACTTTATTCTAAGTCCTTTATTTTACAGATGAGGAAACTGAGGCTCAAGGACTCATTACCTACCCTGTACCACCACCAATGCCAGCAAAGTTGGCCACTAAATTTTCATCTCTTGAAGATAACTTCACTGGAAAATATAACGTGTTTTATGTTTCTCCTACTTAAGATAGGAGCCAAAACTATTATTTCAAAAGCAAGAAGTTTTTTCCATAAAGACTAGAAGTGATATGCTGCAGTGAAGGAGAAAGATGTGGAAAGAGGAAGCATGATAAAGAGAGGGTTTTGTTTTTGGGGTTTTTTTTTTTTGGTGGTTTTGATCAATTTTTCATCAAGTGATTTGTCATTTGTTGAGCTGAAGGCAACAGAAGCATAATTTCAAACTCTTCCAGCCTCCACATTTGATTTAAAAAAAAATAGACTTTAAAAAATAAGTTCCTAAAAGGATACTTTGTTCTTTTTCTCTGAAGTGAGTCCAAAATCAACAACAACAAATGAAACTGCTAAAGGATGGAATGTCTTAATCTGGATTAGTTTGGTCACTGTTTAATTCAATTTAATTCAAAAAAACTTTTATGGAGTATGTGATACATGTAAGTCACTATCTTTTTTTGTTTTCCTGTCTCATTACCACGTATCTCTGAACTTTAGAAGTCCATCGAATGGCATGGGACAGGGTGTGTAAATTGGAGTTCAGGACTACATTTGTCACTTAAAAACAACTCTTTTGTACTTTCTCAGTTGGCTTGTTCTTAATGGGGATGTGATGTTGGAAAAGTATCTGTCAACCCCAAATGAAAGCAGTGGTATTACTTACATTACTTACAATTTTACTGAGTTAATGAGACTTTGACTCCTCCGTGTTCCAGTGGGATTAATATGTATGCATGTGTGTGAGCTGTGGTGGTGGGGTAGCCCATTCTCTTGGTTGCCTCAGAGCTATAGTTCAAAAGCTACATCTAAAATACTTAAAGAGAGGGGCACCTGGCTGGCTTAATTGGTAGAGACTGCGTCTCTTAATTTTGGGGTTGTGAGTTCAAGCCCCACGTTGAGTGTGGCGATTACTTTAAAAAAAATAAAATCTTTAAAAAAATAAAAAAATTTTCACAAATAAAATACTTAAAGAGAGAAATTATAAGCACTTCATATCAATGTATGCAGAAAATCCTTCAAGATAGTTTAATGTACATGTCCCCACCTTCATACTAGCAGGGGGATAAATGGTCTTCCCAGTTTACTCATCTCGAACAGGTAGTAACTTAAAATCTCTGAGGAAAGATTTAGCCCAAGCATGACTAAGGCTGAGAACTTTGCACTGCATTCCTTATAACTTTGGGCTTACAAACATAAACAACAAAGTCTAGAAAAGAAAATGATAAAGTCCTTTTATTTTTGAGTTTGTGAAATTGATGTTAATCATCTATATTGGGGTGCCTGGGTGTCTCAGTCAGATGGGCCTCTGCCTTTGGCTCAGGTCGAGATCCTGAGGTCCTGGGATTGAGTCCCAAGTGGGGCTCCCTGCTCTGCAGGGAGCCTGTTTCTCCCTCTTCCTCTGCCCTTCCACCCTGCTTATGCTCTCTCATGTCCTCTCTGTCTCTCTCTCTCAAATAAATACTTTTTAAAAAATCATCTATAAAAATTTTCAATTCATTAATGTAACTGAACAACTGCCATGAGATTATTATGTTAAAGTTCTGCACTTAACTAACTTTCCAGAGAAATTTTTAAATAAAATGTTAGATTTATTTAGCACTTTGTTCCCATCTAAGATGTTCAAAGGCTTTAGAGATTGGCTAACTAAAGCTCACCACGTCACTGTAATAAGACCAAAGAACTATGGCCCTCAGTTCAGAGATGGAGAAAAAGAGAACCAGAAAGTGATGTCTCATCAGGTTTGACAGTAGCAGGTGGCACAGTTCAGAGATGCCTGGGAACAAAGGGGAAGAAGCCTCAGAGTTCCCTGTCCCAGGACACAGACGTCTCCATCTACGTAGCCACCCCTGTGTCACTGCCACAAGTTGAAGAGTTCAAACTGGAGTGAGGGAGTAAGGAGGACACTTCTTTGGAATAAGCCTTAGCAGTCTGGTCCTGTCTAGCACAGGAGATAATGACGGAGCAAATCTAAATCCAGGCTTACCAGCATTCCAAGCCAAGTTGACACAACGTGCTGTGGGGACACCACATTCTAGAAGGAGGTCCCAGTCACAATGGTGCCAAACTTTTGGTAAAAGGCATTCTATGCTGTTTACTTTGTACTGCTGTTATCTGAGTATATGGCATCATAAAAAATAAACGGTGGAATCAGAAAAACAGGTAAAATCTTGGCTCTTCCCCCTACGAGCTGTGTGACATGGAAAGAGTTACTGCACCCAAAGCAAGTTCAGTTTCCTTATCTGAAAAACCGGGATAACAAAATTCATGTCACAGCCTTATTATGAGGATTAAATGGTAAAATATTTTAAAATTCTATAACTTAGTGGACTCAAAAATGTTATTTTTCCTTTCAACATAAGAGACTTTTCTGGGGAGGGGGTTTGGCAGAATTGTGTTTGTGTAACTGGTTTCATTATTTGCAAGTGAGTCCAAATTAATCTGTGA
Organism: Ailurus styani; assembly: GCA_002007465.1. NCBI lineage: Eukaryota > Metazoa > Chordata > Mammalia > Carnivora > Ailuridae > Ailurus > Ailurus styani. The sequence continues at coordinate 3,029,453 of LNAC01000210.1, forward strand.
AAGATCCCACACAGAACTCCACTTAGTTCAAAAGTCAAAAACTAGTTTAGACCATTAGAAATGCAGGGTAACTCAACTTGAAATTTCTTTGTTAGCATTACTAATTGAGAGGTTATCATTAAGCCCTATGGCTCAGTCAACTGAAGCTCAAATGAAGGGGAAATTGCATGCTTTTACCCAGGACTCAGCATGTAAAACCTGAAGGCAAGTTATGAAATGCCTCACAAATGATGAAACATTAAGTGGAAATCACTGACCCTGTGGAATTAGCTCTTAGGGCACTGAAGGGAGAAGATGCTACTCACTGTAGTATCTAGACCCAGAGGGGGGTCACTGTCAGTCACTGCTTTCTCAAATGGACTTCGTGTTTTCAGTCGAAAATTTTCTGCATATCACTATGCTGCCACATATCTGGTTTTTCCATGTCTCCTCACATAAAAGAATCTTTTGACTAAAAATAAAATACTCGCAAATCCTTTTTCCTTTGCCAGATCTAAAACGAAACACAATTCTTATGGAAAGCAAGAAGGTGCAGAGAAGGAACCAAAACTTGAATTTTTATTTTTTAACTTTTGCATAAATCTTGATGTTTGGGTTCTTAGAGGAATTAGAGACTCTTGAAATTATGGAGAGAACTGTAGAATTCCTAGACTGACAACAAAATATACATATTCCTTGCCAAAAATTTCTTTAGAAAAATGAAAGTTAATTCCCAAACTTCCCAAACAACTAGTAGCATGATTCTGATTATAGTGAATCCAACCATAAAAATCTTTCAATTGCCCCATAATTGATATTTCTTCAGGATGGGTGCTCAAACTAAATGAAATAGTTGTTTAGGTTCAGGTTATAAAATATTTCATTGTTCTGATTTAGTTCTGGTTTATTAGTTTTTGAAAAAAAACCACATGAGCTTAGGTCTGGCTCAAACAAGTTCCCTAGGTTTTCTTTGAACTGATTTAATTTCAGTCCACAGTTTGGTTAAAAAACAACAAGAAAGTCAGGTTCATATCAGGTTTAGCAAACCTTGCAGTTTCTCATGGTTTGGGGCTGAGAAGTGTTTTCAGGTCAAATCTTGGCCTCAGGAGCCGAGGAAGCACTGGGGTGGGCCCATACTAGGAGACAGAATCCTGTGTCTCTTAAAGTGAGGGATGAAAGGGGGACCAGTTGTCTGCTGTGTGAGGAGGAAAAGTGCCCCAGTCCTCTGCAATTCAACCTGAGAGTCCCTGTAGCATGAAACCGGAGCTCCTGGCTGTGGAAGGACAGACAGTGAAGGCAGGGTAGAGGAGGGAAGCCGGTCAGTCACCCTACACAAGCCAATTTCTTCTCTCCACAATTCCTTCCACTTTACCCAAAGCCAGTCTCCCAAGGGGCACACCCATTTCTGCTGCCAGGAAGCGTCTGCTCCCACCCCACCTCCTCTTCTTTGCCTAAGTCAACTTAAATGGCACTTGTCAGAAAGGCTTTCCCAATCTTCACTTTTGAAAACAGTGATGTATACCATATGATGTATACTCATGTCCCCCTTTATTTTTCCTTTGTTGCCCTTATTACAGCTGTAATTATACAGACACTTGGGTGGTTATCAGTCATGGCTGGTTTCCTTCATTAGGCCGTTTGCTCTGGGAAGTGAAGAAAAGTGCATGTTTTTTAATCCTCTATTCCCAGCAGAGAACTTGGTACCCAGTAGATGCCCCATGAATAACTGTTGAATAGGCAGCTCATTGCTGACGAGTTTTCACTCCATCCATTACTGGCTTTTCCTGTCCTCAAGTCCTAGTGTACGTTCTACGTACCCTTACGGGGGCTACCTCCTTAGCAGTTAGCAAAAATAATAAAAACTATCCTTCATTGAGGCCTCAATAGATGCTGGATGTGGGACTCAAAACATCACAGCCATTATTTCCTATAATCTCAACACTGGGAAGTGCATAAAATTATTATTTCTATGTAATAGGTAGAAGTCTCAGGACTGGATTAAGCCTGAGGCAATGCAAATCTTGATACAGTGTAGGGAAAGGGGAGGATGGTGGGGTGCAGGGGGGAAGGTCAAAGAGGTACAGGGAAGGTAAGAAAGCGCCAACGAGCATTCTTTCGGTCACAATTCTTTCAGAGTCAGCCCCTTCTGTGCCACTTCATGGCAACACAGAGCCCATATGTGTTGTTATCTGCAGCGCGAGACAAATATTCCATAGCGGAATCCCTTTTCCTGGTGCTCAAAAGAACTAGAAAATAGGAGATCAAAGGCAAATGATGACAAGAGATTTGACTCTGTGGCCCCCATTGTTTAGTATCTATTAAATATGTTCTTTCACTTTGTGTCTAAAACATTACAGCTAAGACATGGGTGGTCAGAATAGATAAGTCTCTGGCCCTCTTCCAGCCCTGTGATTTTACAATTCCATGTTGCCATAATAATTTCCCCTGGATTCTGTCAATGGGCTCTTACTTCCTTCAGACTGAAGATTTATCTAGCAATGAAGTTGGTCCTGACAACCTCTAAAATGCCTAAACTGATGGTGTCTCAAAGAAATTTTTTAAACTTATATTTGTACTCTGCCAAGATAAATAAGTGGGAGTTTGGCAATTAAAAAGTTAAGTGGGTCAGTTATGAAGTCCACACTTTTTTGGCATCTCATTCCCATCCTGGGAGCCATGAGGAGAAGCAGCTCCTCTGGGGTCTGTCATGTAGCACTTTAACTCCTCAGTGACAGCTGGTAGGCATACAGGATTGCAGAACACGCCTTTCTCCTGCACCTCGGCGCCTCTCTCCCCCTCTCCTCTTTATTTCTATCATTTCTAGGGTTCTGCACAACTGCATTGATAAAGCACTGCTTGAAAGCTTGACAATTATATATTTGGTTGTATTGTAACTTTTTAAGAATAAGGGTTTCAGTTAGAGAATGGAGATTTTGAAGTGTCTCAGAAGGTTTTAACTAATTGGACTGCTCTTGATTGGGCATAACTTGAAATTGCTGGGTTAGAGGCAGATTTGAGGCATGAAGATACCTGACAAATAATGATGATAAATTTAGATATTTGTGTGGAGGTAGAAGGAGATATGTTTTTTATGGGCAAGACTTGTAATTCCTGGATTTTCCCATTTGTATGGAAAGACACGTGAAAACAGTAACTACCTTGTTCAGGTGAAGATGTACCTGGAAGGAGACAGACCCAAGGATCTCCTACCGCCATCTCAATTCACTTACCTACCCCCCAAATGAAGCAGGAAACACAGAATGTCCTTCCTTGAGTTATATGGCAATCGTTCCCTACCTCGATTTGCAGCCTTTTTCTCCTGTAAACCTCTAGTTACTTAAAGTGATATTTTTTAGTAAAAGAAGAAAAAGAAAGGAAGTGATAATAACACAAAGATATTGCATCATCATGTCTGTACATGAACTTTGAAGAAGAAAAATCCATAAATGTGTCAAAGGAAAAGGTGAATGAATTAATTACTTCCATGTTGGTTGTCATTCCAACAAACACATACACATAAACCCACATACAGACACCCAAAGAATGAAGGGGAATAATACATTAGAAGAGAAAAAAAAATAGGAGACATATTCGTAATATTAAATTCAACAAGAGAATTTAAAAGACCAGAGCTATAGGTTTAAGTGAGCTTCTTTAAATATTTTTATTTCATTATTAATATTTTATCAAAAAGTAATAGCTTTAGCACAAATTCCACTTTTTTAAAGCTCACACGGCTCCAACACTGAGGTTATCTTGTTTGGCATTAGAATAGCTCATGTCTACATTAAAGCTGGAATCTTAGAAGTGACATAAACAGGCCTTTTTCTATAAAGATAAAAGGCTAAGCTTTAAGGGATTTTATATTTATAGATAAATGTTTCCATAGTAATCAGTACTATAAAACTTGCTGGTGTCAGCAGTCCTTTGCATACAAAAATGGCTCATATTAAAATGAGCTAGATTCAGAGAATCAAATGGAGATTCTTTTACCTTAGGAAAAAAACTTTTGTTAGAAGATGAGAAATGTTTTTGAATTTTTTTGGAAACGACTCTACTTTTGGTCACATGCACCGTGTACTCCCACAGAACACACAAGGGATGAAGGCCTGACCTTTGAAGGCAGCATGGACCATGATGAAAAGTAATTTAAAACAACACACTCATTCTTACATCCTCAGATGATGAGCTTGGAGCTATGCATTTTAGATTTTTCCAGTGTCTGAGGTCAGTTTTGTTTTAGGAAGAAAGAAAGTTCAGGAAGAGGGAAAACAAAGTTCAGAAGGAGGCAAGAATAAAAAGAGAAAAATATAATTGTATTGCTTTAGTAATAGAGTCAGAAACACATGCGATAAATATTACCCAGAAAATAGTATAAAACAGGTAAGAAATCTGTTTTTAACATTTATGGCTTTCCCTGCAGAAGTGGAAACATATGTTTACCAAAAGACATGTACAAAAATGTCATAGCAGCCCTATGCATAATAGCCTCAAATTGAAAACTCTCCTAGGACCTACCAACAATAGAATAGACAAAAAAGTCGAGGTGTATATATACAAATGAAATACTATAAAATGAGAATGAACAAACTATTGCTCCATACAAATATATAGACATAATGTTGAGCCAAAGAAGGCAGACACACACACACACAAAGTATATACTGTATGATTCTGTTTAGGTAGAGTTAAAAAATAAACAGAACTAATCGATGGGTTAGAAGTCAAGAGAGTGATTACCTTGGGGTAGACAGTGACTGGGAGGGGGGAAGAGGGAGGGTTCTGGGCCCTGGTAATGTTCGCTTTCTTAATCTGGGCACCAGTTACATTGGTGTGTTCACTTTGTGAAAGTTTGTCAGGCTGTATGTTCATGATTTATACACTTTTTTGCATGGATATCATACTTTAATGAAAAGGAAAAAATACTCCATGGCCTGAGCATTTTTCAGTAAATAGATATAAATGCTTCCATTGTAATCAGCTCGGCTTTATCTGTCCTGGATACCTCCTCATCTCTGTTTCACTTGGCCAGCAACCATCTGACACTCATAAGAGATTACTTCATCAGGTGAAGAATGTGTGTGCATGTGGACACACTTCCAACCTCAGTTACCCACATTGTTATGATATCTTTGGAGAGACGTTTTCAGGGCAGTTTTCAGCTGCCCAAAAGCTACTGAAGTCTGGGATTTTGCTGATTGGGGGGAGGAGTAATTTGAAAATAAATAATGAAGCTATGTGCTAATATCTCACAAGAGGGCTGAATACAGGCAGGGAAGAGGGCTTTGATTTCAAAAGGCTTGTCCCTGGCCACCACAAGCTCTCATGGGATTGTGCCTCGCTCGCGGGGACTTGCAAGTGGACGTGGGACAGTGGCTCTGCTGGCTCCCCCAACAGAAGACTTTCGCTTGTTATGCTCATGGGCTTCCGTGTGGCACTCGAGTGTCGGAGAAGTGGAAAATTAACTGGGAACTTTTAAAAAAAGATTCCATTCCAGGGATGCCTGGGTGGCTCAGTAGGTTAAGCCTCTGCCTTTGGCTCAGGTCATGATCCCAGGGTCCTGGGATCGAGTCCCATCTGGGGCTCCATGCTCAGCAGGGAACCTGCATCTCCCTCTCCCTCTGCTGCTCCCCCCTGCTTGTGCTCTCTTTCTCTCTCTGACAAATAAAGAAATAAAATCGTTTTCAAAAATATTCCATTCCAGGAGTTTATACTGTTCATTCTATAATACCCCTAGCTGAAAGGACTATTTTCTTTTTTTTAAATTCTTCAGAATGAGAAGCAGCAAGCTATGAAGTGGTGAGGGGGCAATGGGAAAAGAGTATGGGTGTGAAAGCCTCTAAGTGACTGTGTGACTTTGGGCATAATCCTCCATCTCTGGGACCCTTGGCTTCTTAGCTCTGAAATGGGGGTGATGATAGAGCAGTCCTTATACGATTGTTGTCAGGACTAAATGAGAGTTAGCAGGTCATTCTATTCTGGCGCAAAGCACAGTTCAACAACCAGCAAATGTTAGATACTGTTACTATTAGATTATTGCTCTTGAGAAGTTTTCAACTTAGTATCTAGATTTTTCCATTGAGTGGGGCTTATAAAAAATGGAATCCTGGCTGCTTCTATTAGAAGGTCATTGAATATCACATATAATCTTCAAATAACCACAGGTACGCTGGCAACTGTGTTCACTGGTGAAAGCTGAACCCTCGGTGTCAGAACCACTGTGACAGAGTAGTTACGTATGTTGGAAGCCTGTCTCCAAACAGACCACAGGAAAGAAACTTTTGAAACCTCTGCTTTCTTTAGTTTCTCATTCCATTCCTTGGCCCATTCCTTCTTGGTCTCTCTTATTCTTTGCTCTCACCCCTCACTTTTCCCATCTCTGCTTGCTTCCTGATGTTGGTGTAAGTTTAGGAGTCAGGGTGCTGGGGACCAAGGGGCCAAACTTACATGGAAGGAGTTAGAAGTGAAAGGGAGGACACAATCAGAGCCCAAATGAAGGGACCGTGTCTGGGCAGGATTCATTCGTGAGCACACATAATATTTTGGACAGTCTCCTGAGACGGGCTGCATGGCAATTTTGCTGCCTGTATTCAAATACATTTAATAGTGCTCATTGCATTTCTAATCATGTTACTCCTAAGGGAATTTCTATCCTGAGATATGACAGAGAGGCACGACAGGCATAAGGAACAAATATTGGCAAAACAAAGAGCAAAATATTTTACCTGCAATGCTGGCCTCCACCTTTGACAAAAGCAAAACACAAACAAAAAACTGAATGTGGCCAGAAGTTTCTTTAGGATCCAAGAAAATGCTAATCAATAGGCTGAGAGTTTTTTCAAGATTTATTTTTACTTCTTTCTCCATCTCCCTTTCTCAAGTAAAATAAGAAATGTAAGCATCGAAGTTCCATGAAAAGAGAGTTGCTTTTTCCTTTCTTTTTGTTAGCAAGATTTTGTGACAAGATTTCAGTTTTTTGGTTTATATCATCAAGAAACCTAGATATACCATATACTCGGATTTGCCTGTATCTGTGAAAATTAACAAATTGTAGGTAGGGGTAGGGCCAATACCTCCTGCTCTGGCTCTTCATGATTGAGCCATGGCATGAAATCGCTTAGCTGAAAAATGCTGAGTTGCATTTTCAGGCATATCTTTCAACACATGTGGGTTCATGACTCATGGGCTCCTGAAATCTGACTGCGCCTTCAATCAGTGTACTCTCACAAATCCTTATCACAGAGGCAAAACTTGCCCCAAGCCAAAATGCTCTTCTAGCATGGTGGCAACACCTGGATGTGGGGGGGGGGGCTAAATTTGAATTTGGAATAAATGCCATACGAGATACAGATAGGGCTAATATTATAGAAATATGCAGGTGGAAAAAACATCCTAATGATAGCTTCATTGTGCCGTTTCATTTTGCGAATTTAGAGGATTCATATAAAAAAATCTACAGACTTAAAGATGGAAGGAGCAAAGGCAGAAAAAGGTGACGATCTTCTGCAAACAAGCCAACCCATGTTGTATGTTGCATTCTACATGCTTGTTACACACATAGCCCCACCACACTGAAGAACAAACACCACAAAGTCCAATTGTGGACTTCTGACACTCATGCATAGTGTGGCAGATTAATATTTTCATATATTAACCAAGATTTCCCCACTCACAGTTTCTTTTACTGCTTATTTTTTCCTCATTCAGGCACCTTTCCAATGCCTCAGAAAAGGTAATGCAAAGACTTAAAAAAGGAATCAAACCCTTGGCTTTGGAAAGTTTCAAACGTCTAGGTTATAAATTGTGGTGGTGGTTGTATAACTCTATAAATATACTAAAAACCACTGAATTGTCCACTGAAAATGGATGAGTTGTATGGTCTCAGAATCACATCTCAATAAAGTTGTTTTTAAATAGTTGCAAAGTTTAGATTAGGCCAAAAACCACAGAGCTGGAAGAGAAAGAACCAGGCTCCCCTGCACTCAAACTAAATGAATATTTTTCTGACTCAATAAAGAGAGGAATCTGAAATGCAGGGTTTTCAATGTAGAGTATTAAACAGGCTTCCTGGTTTGTCACCTCCTAAACATAGGTCAACTCTTAGGAGGAAGTGGGTTGAAATCCCCAGCTAGATTTGAAGAATGTGAGAACAGACACAAATCTGTTTTCCATTTCCCATAGCCCAAGACTCCAGTGCAGAAAGGCCTATACAGGTGTCCAGGTGCTTGGTAATGAGCGTCACTGAGTTTGCTATAGCTCAAAGTCATATGGTATTAGTGGGATGTTTCCTGGTATCCAAGAGAAGCTCAGATATTGCACTGGCCTAAAAAGGGGCATGGGGTTTAGAGCAGTAATCTTTGTGAACTAATGACCAAAGGCCAGATAGCAATGAGGGTGCCTCAGCAGAAGGCCACATGAGTAAACTACAAATAAGAGGAACATGTGTCCACTTCCATGCCCACATTTTGGCACTACATAATCATTCCTAATCTTAAAGGCAGTCCCAAGGCAAATGAAGGAGACCCTGAATTGAGTTGAGTATGTTTTTTGCCTTTTATCCCAATGAAGGACCAAGTTCAGTTTTAAATAAAGAAATAAGTTACATCAATTGAATTGAGTTTAGAGATTGAAATTTTGTCTAATACAGTTATTTTTAAATCAGCATGTGAAATCAGGAAAGCCTCAGATCCAGAAGGCCTCAAGTTACAGTGGGCTGGTTTTTACAGAGGATTGAGAGAGATTTTTCTGCCGTCTATGCCTCTTGAAGCAGATCAACTGGGCATTCCAGACTCAGAAGTAAAGAATCAGGAAATTAAAGATACATTTATATTTTTAAAAAAATACTATAGTTGAGTTACTTTCTCAATAATGGTCTCTCTTTCCCTGAAAGGTTACACAACAATGACATCAAATCATTTCATGGGTTGAGTTATTCTTTTAAACCTTGAACAATCTGATTAGAATGGCTTTGAGTTAGAAAAGGAAAAGTATATGAGAGTGTTTACTCTAGGTTTTTCCCATATTACATATTGCCATTCAATTTATCTTTGTGTTCTCTTGCTTCTTTTTCTTTAATCTCAAATGTTACTTCTTGGTTCTTTCAGCTATACTTTTTTATGCATCAGAAATCAATGTATCAGAAAATATAGATGCTTGGTATCTACCATTAATGAAATCACCTCTTTCTTGCAATTATCCCCCATTTTTCTGTTCTGAATATCTTAATCTCTCAAAACAATGACCTATGTACACTGGTCTCTATTTCCTTACCTCCCATTTATACTTCAATTCTCTGCGATCTGATTCCTGCTCCAAGTACTTTTGAAGGAGGGGCATGGCCACTTGTCAATATCATTAATGACCTCCCTGATTCCCAATTCAACAGACTCTTAACTATCCTCCACATATGCAATTTTGCAGCAGTATTTGTTACAGGTAAATACTGCAGTTGTGTTGAAATGACCTCTTTTCTTAGTTTTTGAAGCATCACATTGTTTTGACTCATTTTGACTGGCTATTTCTTCCTATTCTCTTTTGCTGGATTCGTCTCCTATAACTAAACTCTAAATAAAACTCAAGGCTGAAATGGGAAGCCTCTTATCTTCTCTAATCTACTCAGATTATTTCATCATTTCCATGGGTTTAAATACCATTTTAATTCTGACAACTTTAAAATTATACCTTACTTCTGAGCTCCATACCCACACACAACATTGCTTACTTCAACAGGATATCTTATAGACATTTCAAACTTAATAAATCCAAAATGGAATTCTTGATTTCCTCCCCAAACCTGTTGCCTCATCATAAGTTCCAATCTTCTCTTTCTCAGTAACTGGCACCACTCATCAGTCAGCTGCTCAAGTGAAATATAGAGATGTCATCTTTGATTTTTCCATTTCCTCATGCCCTAACATCCATACAACAGCAAGTCTTATCAAATCTATCTCCAAAATACATATTAATCAGTTTGTTTTTCTACATCTCTTCTACCCTCACTTTAGAGTAGTACACTGTCATCTCATTAAATGGACTATTTGAGGTTCAATTGATCTCACCTCTTTCATACTTACCCCTTACCAAGCCATGCTCAACATAGCAGCAATAGGTCATCTTGTTAAAATGTAAATTTTGTCTCATGTCAGCCCACAACTTTGGTGTCTTCCCATAGCTCTTAGAATAAAATTCAAAGCCCTTATCTTGGCTTGAGGTCCTGCTGACTTTCCCACAGTCTCAACTCATACTGCCCCTGCTCTTAGTATGAATGGACCACTCCAGTAACTACCTTCTTTTAACACACTAGGTCTTTCCTTCTGTGAATGCTTCAAGTGACTGTTTTCTCTGCCTGGAATACTCTCATCCTCTCCACTTCAAGCTAAATATCACCTTCTCTGAGATTTCCTTCTTTTTTTTTTTTTAAAGATTTTATTTATTTATTTGACACAGAGAGAGGGAGATCAGATCACAAGTAGGCAGAGAGGCAGGTGGAGAGAGAGGAGGAAGCAGGCTCCCTGCTGAGCAGAGAGCCCGATGCTGGACTGGATCCCAGGACCCGAGATCATGACCTGAGCCGAAGGCAGCGGCCTTAACCCACTGAGCCACCCAGGCACCCTGAGATTTCCTTCTTGAACTTTGTATTTAAATATGTCCTTTATTTTCTTTTTTTTTTTTCCGTAAGCTTCTTTCCCTTATCTTCATAACACTTAAACACTAATTGTAACTATTTTGACTGTTTACTTTTTGTGTCTGTCTCCCTCACCAGAGTATAAGCTCCAATTTGTACACAGAATAAACCATGGCCATCACATCTCTTATTGCACTCCTAGTGATTAGTACAGGGCCTAGCACATAGTAGGCACCACAAAAGAAATCAATTGGTATTATTACAATAGAAATCAAGTACATATCCTCATGCATTTGTATGTGTATATGGATGTATATGTGTGCAGGAAAAAGAGAAAAGTACATATCTATGTAAGCATATACAACGCACGCAATGAGATAATGGCTCCGGCATATGCATCTTTTGGTATAAAGGTGATAGATAACATACGTACAGTGATACCCTTACTTTGTTAGGGTTAGTTACTTAGCTGTGGGATTTGTTGAAACAACGATCTCCAAAGTTCATCTTTCTACTTACAACAGTTAAAAAAAAATATTTGAAACTTTGCCAGCCTTATCAAAGGGAATGATTAATCAGAACCTGGTAATATGTCACTTTACAATAGCAGCTCAATTATATATTTATTAATGGATTTTTATATGTTTTGAATATTTATTTGAATTCTATTTTTTCATTTGTCTGGTTTCATTTGGATGTGGCTTACTTCCTTCATATTTTGGGTCAACGCTTTGTGGATTTATATTTGTGTTTGTATGCTATATGAGAGTATGTCAATATTCTCTGATGGTAATTTTATAGCATTCCTTTTCCTCATGATATTACCTCCTTTTGGGTATGAAATTTACTCTAAGTGACGTTCAGAAAACTTCCCACCATCATCGATAATGAGGAAAACTATCTGTTGACATAATAGAATACACTTGCCTATGTCAGATCAGGGTGCTGTCCCTGCAGCCTGGTCTCTGACACCCCACAGTCCTACAGCATCTCTCATCTCAATAATTACCCTGTTTCTGTCTTTGCTAATTTTATGTGTCAGCTTAGTTGGGCCATCGTGCTCAGATATGTAGTCAAACATTCTTCTAAATGTTTCCATGGAGGTTTTTTAAGATGAGAGTAAAATTTAAATTAGTAGACTCTGAGTAAAGCAGATTACCCTCCACAACATGGATGGGCCTCCTCCAATCAGTTAAAGGTTTTAATAGAAAAAAATGGACCCCTAAAGCAAAGAGAGTTCTGACAGCAGATTACCTTTGGCCTCAAAGTACAGGATCACCTCTTTTCTGGGTCTCTAGCATGCCAGCCTACTTGCAGATTTTGAACTTCTCAGCCTCCACAACTGCTTGAACAAATTTCTGAAAACAAATCTTTTTCTCTCTCTCTTACCTCTCTCTCTCTCTCTTTCTCTCTCTCCCTCTCTTATTCATTCTCTTTCTCTGGGGAACTCTGACTTACACTGCTTCCATCACCAACCCATTTTCAATTTGCTTCCTATTTTTTTAAGAGTACCGAAGACACTACTAATAAGACTGAGGAGCATTTTTCCTGTTTTAAACTTGCACAAAGAGTAAGAATAACTGTAATATGGGTAAATGGAGAGATTCTGTTCTCTGAGGTGGAACACATTAGTCTCTGTGGCCTTAAAACTCACCCTGATCACCCTTCTCACCAACTCAAAGCCATCAGATTCTGTAAATGGCATCCTAACAAAGAGCTCCACGATGCAAGCTCTCTGCTCTCCGCTCCTCTATTGACCATTCATATTGACTTTGGCCAGGTCAAGAGCTTTTCATTGCTTTAGTTTCCCCATCTGTTTGTGTAATGCTTATTTCTCCAATATTCTGAACTCCTTCCATAAGCAGGTGCCCCAGAAGAGCAAGTGTAGCTATTGATCTGGTACTACACTCACAGAAAGTCTCCAAATAACATGCCTGAACCCATTACCCTGCTGTGTCACATATTAAAAGCCTGGGGATTACCAGAAGTATTTGGTTTGGGTTGTTCTTTGAACGATATGACTGTACCCACAAATATGCACAGAATACTTGTTGAGGACTCTTGAATCACAAAGGCAGGTCCTTCCCTCTTCTTGCCACATCTTTGATGGTGATGAAGAATGTGTTTACTCAAGTTCACAAAAGAGAACTCGGTTTGCTCTGTTTTAGCAACAGATTAGGATTTTCAAAGAAATACTGGCAATGTAGGTCATTTTTTTGAACGAGCTTTGAAGCCATGCTGAAATCTTATCAGTATGTCAAGATTTAAAAACTCCTACCTGTACATCACCCTCCCTTAAACTCTTTTGAGCAGCTGTACCTCCTCCTTTGTTTGTTGATTATGTGTGAACAGAAACATAGCATACACTCAGCTCTAGGCACTAGAAACCACTGTAAGTCATTTCTATCTCCTTGTGGCCTATCTGGTAGGCAGATTCAAAGAAAACATGAATTCCTAGGGATATATTATAAATATATTATGAGATTAAATTGTGCTGGCTCACCTGCAATGGATTTGTACTCACTCTCTCTCAGAACCCCCATTTTTTCCAGCAGTAATCTTACCAAAGGGAAGACCTGCTCACTGGGCTCTTTTTAAAAGGTGTGCAAATCTCAACACCGCGACCATTTAATGCCACAAACGTGATTGTAAAGAGAGCACAACAGAATGAAAATATTGTATTTTCATCACTCATCAGCAGAAGGCTTATGTGTAATATACCCCATTGCAGGCAGGTCTAGTGTGTTTATTCATTTGTTCAGGAAACACATCAAATTACTTCACTTACAGAACCATATTAAATAAGGTCAAAAGTCAGCCAGAAAGTACGTTGTGAAGAAAAAGTCCTCCAGAGAGGACTCTGCCTCCCTCTTACTTTTGACCATCACAGCTTTCCTTTCTAGGGAGTTTCTGTATAAGCCAACAAATTCTAGTTTTTATGATAACAACTCAGCTCATCTAGGATAATTACATTTTAGGGCGTTTGCAGAGTACACCCTCATATTTTAACTTCGGAGCTTTCTTTTCGCCAAGCAGGACTCCTCCCACCCTCTTTAACTGCATCCAACCCAAGCTGCAGTCTGTTGAGCTTCATTCAGCATCGTCCCCATCGCCAACACGCTAAAACCGAACAACTAAATCCAGAGAGAGGTCAGACAGCAGGGCTGGTGGACAATTAAGTCAAGTCACACTTCTGATCTAACTTAATGCTCACATATATTTTCAAAAGGAAAAACTTTGAGCGAGCACGGCACAGAATTTACTCCCTGGCCCACACTGCAATACTTCTCTTCCGCTCTCCTGGAAAGCTGGAGCAAAATCTAACAGCTAACACCCAAGCAGAACTTGCTGCATAAGTGTTATTTTCCCAGCTCAGTGTCACAATTATTTAGTGTGCTGAGCACTATACGTCTTTTAATTTCCTATAATCCCTACCCATAGTATAATGTGGAATTCCATTTATTCTATTTTAAAAGGGATGAAGTCATTCAGAGTGGAAACTATGACCTGATTGAAAGTACTGAAATGCTGCTATGTCTCAGACTGGGCTCTGGCACATGGAGAAGTATAAATTAAACTCTTCTGCAGACATTTGATCTCTTGCTATGAAAAGGGATATTGTGTTTCCTCTGTTTAACAGTATTCTCTATCCACTGTGAAAAGAAACCTGTTTGCTTAAAAAAGTGTGGCATATTTTTTCCACTATGAGTGGCATTGCAAATGAAATCACAGCACGCCCTGAATATAGTTCCAGTGGTCTATATGAATTGTACATCTATCAAGAGAAACCAATGTTGAAATTGTGGTCACTTAATATGAGATGAATAATTTAATAATATGATGACTGATCACAACCACATCTCTGGATGCTACAACTGGCAGCTTTGTTGAGTGCCCACCTGCAGACAGCCTGTGCAAAGCAAGTTAAACAGAAACAGTCTTGCCTTCTAATCCCAGTCCATCTCGCTGCACACCAAAGGCTGCCCACACACCAAGTTAGGTTATCACTGTTACTGGTGGGACATGATTCTGAAAGTGCATGCACATTTTATGAATTGAGCAGAAACATTCTCTTCCATTTCCACTCACAGATCCTAGGTGCTTTATTAAAGTCATAATCCTTCTTTGTGAAGGAGGAACTTTGAAAATCTCTCTGATAGCATATGATGACAATGTGCTACCACAGACCTTTCGTCGGTATCTGGCATGTGGTAGGCACTGTACTGACTGAGTGAACCAAGACTACCACCCTTTTACAAACTCTGTTCTGAGAGGGGGAAAGACACTGTAGACCTCTCCCAGGACCCCACTTCTCCAGCCTCTGATGAAAACATAGCTGCTTCTACTCATTTACGTACTGGGGTTTGGGCAAAATGTCTGGTGGTGAGAATAACAGCTTGAAAACCATTCCTGGAAAGCATGTTTTTCTGCCTTAAATGAATTTGATTTTTATAGGATTGTCTGGAGAGATGGCATAAGTAAGGAAGATTACGTGACGGGTACCACAGACCCAAAAGAGGACCCTCATTGTCATAAGCATGTAATAAAGCATATTTGGAAGAAACAAAGGGTTTATTTTTCTTAAGTATAGTACCAATAATAAATTTATTTTACTTTGTAATGAAAGGAAAATATAGCTTGACCCACAACTTTTTTATCCCAACCTAATTGGTGGTACTTACTTTAGTAAAGCAATCTGGAGACCCAATAAAAAATTTGGCACAGTTGCTTTTTATATTGTCGTCATTCCTCCTACTAAAGTGGCTTGCAAAATTATAGAATGTGCAACCCCAACTATTTCCTCATTATTTTGATGCTCAGTAAGGTTCTATATTATAGCATTCCTCTTAAAGCTTAAATAATATATGGTGAGCTGAAGAATGCTGTTTTACTCAATTTACTTAATCATTTTTGCAATATTTCCCAAAGTTCCCTGAAGATCAGGAACACCAGAAGTGCTTGACAAAAACAGATTCCTGGACCCAAAAGCAGACCCACTGAACCAAAATTTACAGAGGGCATGTCTAATAATCTGCATACTTAACGAGCCCCTGGGATGATTCTTACCCTCATGGAAGTGGTGGGTACCATGAGACAGAGGTAAATCGAGTCTATCCAATTAATATGCCAATTTCCCATTCCACGCTTTGTGCAGTTCTTCTATTGTAGAGGTATGATTCAACTCAAGAGGTTAAAAACTTGAGAGTTGGAAAATGCACACAGCTGTCCTGCCAAGCCACTAGACTAGCTGGTGTGATCAGTTTGGGATCAAAAGTTAAATACTTTACATCTGAATGACATAGCAGATATGTAAAGGAAATGTGTTTTTCCAATATAGGTAGCTGTAAGATCATTGGCTTCACTCAAATATCTCCTTCATCTCAATGCAGTTGAAACGGAAAATAACAGCCAGAATATAGCAGCTGAAATGGAGGAGGCTAGGCTGTGTTTAACAAATTTCTGAAAACTTTCATTGTGCAAATTTGCATTACCCCTATGACCCTGAGGGATGCTTCTGAGTTTCCTTCAAACACCACACAGCTACATTCTCCAAATGTTAAGGGCTTGGAGTTATCACATATTTATTCTTTTGAAAGTGTTTTGATAAAATGATTGGTGTGTATCTTTGTGGATGACAAATGACTTCTCTCCACGAATGATGCATTAACTTTCCAAGACAAGTAAAATATTGAGTAGCTATCCGGTGAGTTCAAACACTGAAGACAATGACGGGTGGTGGGGGGGTAGGAAAGGCTGGTCAAGAGAATATATATTATCAGTGTGATGAGATTCACTTTGGGACCTTAAACTTACAATTGACCGATTAATCAACTTGGAGCTGAAATTGTACAGTCCAGCTTTATCTTCTTCCATACCTTTCAAAGGCTCACAGTCTCCTACAGGATCAATTCCAAAGTTTTTAGCACACATGTGGATCCAGCTTTCTCCTTCCTCTTCATCTTCTTTCAGTCCTAACCTACTACTGATGATTCAGTATCAGGAACGTCTTGTAGCTTCCTGTAGAAAGCTTCCTGTAGAAAATCCTATATTGGGCGCCTGGGTGGCTCAGTGGGTTAAAGCCTCTGCCTTTGGCTCAGGTCATGATCTCAGGGTCCTGGGATCGAGGCCCGCATCGGGCTCCCTGCTCAGTGGGGAGCCTGCTTCCTCCTCTCTCTCTGCCTGCCTCTCTGCCTACTTGTGATCTGATCTCTCTCTGTGTCAAATAAATAAATAAAATCTTAAAAAATAAAAAAGAAAATCCTATATTGTCCACCCTTTGCTGGTGTAGTCACCTTTACCTGGGGAATTACTGCCCCAACTCCTGCCTTTAGGACTCAGCTTAGGGGTCATCATCCCCAAGAAGCCATCCTTCTTCTAGCCCCCATCTTTGTCTTTGAAATAATTAATGTCATGATGCTGTACAAATTCTAGATTGTGAGCTACAGGACTAAGGAGAAGGGAAGAGAGGGAACTTACTGGCTTTTATGCCCCCAATGCCTACTACAGAGCCTGATTTATGGAAGGTTCTCAAAGAGATGGTTATAGACTACGACTATGTTAATCAATCCTGAGAGTATTTAAAATAATGAGACCACATTACTCCTGACAATGTTGCTTTTTCTGTTGTCCTTCAAAAATGACCACAGTACTTTTTTTATTATAGCCTTGGAGAGAAGGCCAGAAGTAGAAAAAAAACGCTCCATTCATTTTTGATAGAATATATTTGTTTGGTGTGCTATGTGATTCTTTTTCTGCCTATTACGTGTACATTTAAAAAATTAGTTGCACCTTTTCCTTTCGAAGTGCTTAGTAACCATGTTGTTTCAGATACAAAGGCCTATAGAGCAATGCCCACTGCCCTGTGAATGGGGCCTTTGTTCTCAGTGCTGTTTTGGTAGGAAATGGTTGCTATTTAGGTTTCCAAGAGGGAATATAAACTATGCTCACCTAATCAAACAGACCAGTAAATACAGCAGTTAATCTGACAACTTCAAATTCCTGAGTTGCATTCTGAGAAACAATTTAACACCAACAATCATTTAAAGCCTATGTAAATCATAAGCCTTTGGTTGCTAAGAGCTTTATTGTATTTTATTTCATTTCATTGTATTAATTACTGCAAATGTCTGGTTCTAAATCATATCGCAGTGAGAGATTTCTTGTTAGTGGAAAAGAAAAGAAATTCCAGAGGAAAATATAGCGTGAAAGTTCAAAAATAAAACACGTTAAACAGATGTCAAAGAGAGGAGAGAAACAGCATGGGTGATTATGTGAAAGGGAAAGCTGACCCTTCCCTATCGGTGGGCTATAAAGAAGAATTGATCCTGAGGACAGGAGAAACCCAAGTGCAGGTCTATGGTGCCTGAGGAGTGAGTTTGCCCATTGTTCTCATCTATTCAGATAGTTATTTCAAACTAATCTGCCCTGTGGCTGTGGAATGAAAGGCAGTACCTGTTTGTTCAAGTTATTAACAGTTTTACAATGCCCTCACCAAGTCACCCTGGATGTTTAGTCACTGCTTCAGGAACAAAAGCGCCGAAACAATACTTGCATGGAAAAAAATAATAATAATAAAATAAAATTTAAAAAACCCATCTAGTTGTTGAACACTATATAGAATGATACTTTAGACCCCAACGACAACAACAACAATACGATCTCTTTGTTTGAAGGATGGGATAGGAGTGTCACCATTTAGATCCTACCTGCTTGCTAACAATTGCCAATACCCTCTTAAAACTATGTCCTTGCAATTGATCAGGGAGCGGGGCCCAACATGCACACAGGACGTGCGAAAAGCACTATCTGAACTGTTCCTTCCCTCTTGAAAAAAAAATCTAGTGTTTCTGGTTTTTAAAGGAGCCATTGTCACTTCTGCTCAAATGTTTATTTTACTGTCTCCTGCACAGCGGAGGGCATTTCACCTATAAAGAGTGATTATAGAGCACTGGCACGATTTGAATACTCTAATCAATGCTAGTTAAAGTAGGAATAAATAAACTTTTATGGCACTGGGGTTCCTACCCTTCATGGAAATTATTGTTAATTTATTGAATCAATAATCTTAAAACAATAAATTATGATGCCCTTTGTTTTACTAAGCCCTTCTCACAGTGTGTTAAAAAGCAAGGGCTTTATAAATATTGCAACAGACTGGGAGGAGGTTTTTTTAACCAAGTCTTTGTATGTGGCCCGTTATGCAAGAGATTAGACTATAAAAGTTGAAAGTGTGTATGTGTGTTGAGGGTGAGGGGAACTTGAACATGAGCAGACACTAAAAATAATTATTAACAATAATAATAATAATTCCTATACTACTTAAAGTGGCTGAGCAAGGAATTTGGATTCTTTTTCTCATTAAACTTGTCACTGTTGGCGGTGGTTTGGTTTTACTCCCCAGATGTTTGAGAATTATTACTTATAAGAACATATTTATTACAAATCGGGGAGAGAGATTTTTGGTTGACACAAACAGGAAGCTGACTGTCCAGAAGGAATACTTGTCCTCAATCTTTTTCTCTTAGCCATAGTCCTACGTTTGTTTAACCTATTCTCCACCAAAACCCTTAGCAAAAACAAAACTAGATTCATTGTAAATTTTGCACCTCCTACAGTCCTGACTTCTTGGGGATAAGATATGGGCTCTAAAACAGTGGCTGACATGTGGTTGACTCTAAACCAAATAGAACGTCCCCTCTCTGGGGCCGTCCTGGGACTGCTTCTCCGCCCCACACACAAGTAGAGCAGGTCAGGAGAATTGTATCCTTGCAATCTTTATTAGTTTTCTCATTATGTTTTTACCTTTTGTAGCAATCAAAGTATCTTTTGGGTACCTATTCATCCTGTTACAAAACTGTACCCAAATGCAAACTCTCTGGCTTTAAAAAATAAAATATAATGGAGAAAAGTGCACATTTGGGGTAATATCTGCAGATGAGACATTACTGTAGAAGCGATGTCCCAGAAGCACCTAATATCCAAAGCTTTCTGTGTAGATTAAGCTCCTCTAATGGCTCTACAGCTACTATATACAATTATCTGCTCACTAACAGCATCCCTTAAAACAGACGTAAGGGATCTTTGAAGCCGAGCTCTGCATACCTTAATTACGGAACCAATTTGGGACACTATTTGTTCCAACATTTTTTAAAGGCCTTCCCTAGATTATAAGAACACATCTAATTCAGGATTATTTTTTGTGCTTGGAGACTACAGACCTGAATGCAGGCAGTTGGAATGGCCCCCCAAGGGGCAGCTGTTTGCCACCACATTCTGCTGGTGGTGTTACAGTTTTTGTTACAGGACTGACCTAAAACCAGAAATATTATTCCCTGGAGCCGAGCTTGCGACAGAAGTTCCCACTCCTTGGGATCCAGCTCTGACTATGGGACTGTAATAATTTAGCACCTGGAGGGCCCAGCAGGGAAACTTTAGAAGCCGACGATTTATGGAATTTCCATCAATCACCAGTATCCTGCTTTGAAGAATTCTCTGTGAGTTCAGTGAAATTTCAAGGAATCTTCCTGGGATTCCGAAGAGTTCAAGAAATGTACCTGTACTAAAAGAGGGAAAGGAGGCCCAATATGTATTGAACACCTACCATATGCCATACATGATGCTAAATTAACCAAATCCTCCTATAGTTGAGCCATTGACAGAGACCCTCAGTCTGATCCACTTGTGAGAGATTGCTCCAGACAAGGAAATTCCTGGGCTGAGTTTGATTTACAGGAAGGCTATGGCTTAAGTCAAGACTCCAGTCCAGTCCTAGTTCCCTCCCACTATATATGCCCAAAGTAACTCTAGAGCCCCCTGGAATCTGGTTGCAAGATAAGAAAGGATCAATTCTAACAGTATTAACTGCATTCAACTGCTAACAAGATGAATCAGGATTCCAGGCAGTCAGTAAGGACAGACAGCAAGAAACATGAAAGGATATCTGCCGTGTAGAGACTGGCTACTACAGGGGGACCACAATCTTGGGACACTTACGTGTGATTTCATTTAGCTCTCACAACAGTGCTTGGAGTAATGGATTGCAATCTCAATTTTAGAAATGAAGACGGGGGACTTCCAGGGGTTCAGGGGCTTGCCCAAGGTAACAGAGTGGCAGAGCCAGAAGTCACATCTGGGCCTTCCCGGATCCAAAGGTCATCCGTGTGCCAAGAAGCCATGCTGACAGCCTTCTCCTAAAATTATTCTGTTGCTTGAGTCTGTACCTTCAGGGACTTGGCAACTATCTCAGAATGATCTCTTTTACTCACTGAAATTAATCCAAACCTTGCTCTCATGGATATTCCACACTCTGAAATTCTCACAAAGGAAGAATCAATATCCATTATGTAGGTACTGGATTCATAGATCTCAGTGAATTCATTCATAAATAGGAAAGTTCAATATTGATTTAACATTAGTGGGTCTATTAATATTAAAGCTGATTAATTATATTCTTCCAGGCTTAAGCCTTTAATGTCCATGCTCTTCCCCTTAGTGTTTAACAGATTGGAGTCTCTCCTTATGTAAGAGATAAGTTACCTTAAGAAATGGGAGGAGAGGGCGCCTGGGTGGCTCAGTGGGTTAAAGCCTCTGCTTTCGGCTCAGGTCATGATCCCAGGGTCCTGGGATCGAGGCCCTTATCGGGCTCTCTGCTCGGCAGGGAGCCTGCTTCCTCCTCTCTCTCTGCCTCTCTGCCTACTTGTGATCTCTCTCTCTGTGTCAAGTAAAGAAATAAAATCTTTAAAAAAAAAAAAAGAAAAAAGAAATGGGAGGAGATGTTGTATGGATATATGTATTCAAAAACTGAATCTTCGGGGGATCTGAAAACAATCAGGTACCTGGGCTTCACAGAGATGACAGCATAATTTAAAAACAAAAAGGGTCTCAGACAGCTCTAGAAATTGAATTATTTTATTACTTCTTCTTGTGGATACCAGCATTCACTGCCCAGACCCTCCTTTTAGGACTAAGGTTCTCATTCCCACACTCCCTCTGCGTTGGCTGCTGATAGCTGAAAATTGAGTCCCTTTCCAGGAATCACCCTTGGCAAAAGGGGGCCACTTTGTTCAACATTACATACCCTCCTAGGAAGTAGCCCCCATGCAAGGACTGGTCCATGGGAGGGGTCAAAGGCTCTCCCTCTACCTCTTAGGTACAACTCTGATGGGCCATCCCAGCTCCAGAGCTTCCACTGGATCCGAAGGGGCCCTGGTGTCAATGCATCTGAGTTCAGTCTCTCTCTACCTAATAGTACTTTACTTTCTCCCTTACAGCTGATTGCCCAGAGAACTGTCCTCAGTAAACCTACTGTACGCAAATCATCTCAGAGTCTGTTTCCAAGGAATCTGACCTAAGATTCCCTCTAAAGCAAAAAGTTTTATCACAGCCTTGCTGTAATTCACTCAACCCTTCTCTGTCTTTGCTTTCTCCATTTGTCATTACCAACCTAAATCGTCACTCCTGAACAAATGCTGTTTTTTCCCCTATATCGTGGCTCCAATTTTTGATGGCTTCTGCATACACATAACTGATTTACTCACAGCTATAGTTTTCTCTTGATCCTTCATGGTCTGCCTATCATCAGTCTCCTTTAGGCAGAAATTTTGTGCCAGACCACCATTTCATGTGTCACTGGCAAGCAATACCATGGATTTGGCTAATTTTGGATCAGGTACCTATCTTTGGTTTATCTGGATGGAAGATAGAGGAGATCTAAGGCATAAAAGATGGCCACCCCTACTTAAGAAAAAGTTCAAAGCATCTTTCTCAGTAGAGAGAACCGTGGATGTGACCATTTCTCTTAGCAGGGAAGGTAGATTTGACTGGCACTGTGACCAGCCTGTCCATTGCATTTGTTACGAACTGAATGTGTCTCCCCCAAATTCATATATCAAAATCCTAATGCCCAGTGTGATGGTATTAGAAAACGAGACCTTTGGAGGGTAATTAGGTCATGAGGGTGGAGCCCTCATGAATGGAATTAGTGCCCTGATAAGAACAGACACAAGAGCTTGTTCCTCTCTCTGCTCTCTACCAAATGCGGATACAATGAGAAGCTGGCCATCTGCAAATCAGGAAGAAGAAACTCTCACTGGACACTGAATCTTCCACACCTTCATACTGGACTTCCCAGACTCCAGAACTGTGAGAAATAAATCTATTTTGTTTAAGCCACCCAGTCTATGGTAATTTGTTATAGTAGCCCAGACCAGCTAAGACAGTGTTTATGAACCAAGTCTAATTCTAGTCAACGCATCAGTGATATGGTGGTATTTATTTAACAAATATTTTTTATGCACCATTAATTAGGTCCTATTTTAGGTAAGGGAATAGAGCAGTAAACAAAATGATAAAACTCCTGCCTTCGTGGAGCTTACATTTTAGGGTATAGGACAGAAAAGAATAAATAATTGAAATTCAACAAGAACAACAACAAACAATCTCAATACATTTATATGTTTTCCCTGATACAACTTCTAGGTCCTCAAACAAAAAGACAAAGCAACTTGACCTTTCACCTCCTTTCTCTGCTCCTCCTCTCCTGTTGGTACTAATGGGCAGGGAAATGGCCAGAGAGGTAGAAAGAGAGAGGAAAGAAACCAAAGCCTTAAATAATCCACTTCATTAATAAAGTTAGCTTTACAAGTGAGCAATAAAAATCTTAGCCTGAGAGAGAATTCTCTTTCCTCTATTCAGGCTGTTTCATCCAGTCATTTATAATTTTTAACAACATTTATATAGCATTTTTACAGTTTCAGAAGCATTCCTATTTAATCATTCATTTACTCATTCATTCAGAAAGCATTTATTATTTAATTACATGTGTCAGGCCCATATATCATCTCCTTTCTCTCCAATGCAACTCTGACAGGAGAGCAAATATTATTAGCATACCTGTTTACCACATGAGTTTGGGGGAAAATAAAGCTCAGCAATACAGAATAAGCAGACTAGAAAAACAGGCTTTAGAGAGAAGCACTCGGGTTTGTTTCCCTATACATATACTGATAGGAATATCCTCGCACATGCAAAGAAAATTTTTTTGAGGTGGTTGACAATACATGCAATATAATAAGGTAGAAAAATATAAATGGATTGAAAGAAGCTTAATGAAGGGAAAATAAGAGTAGAATGGAAAGCTGAAAACAAATACCAAATCCGAAAACAGGTATGCATGATAACTATGTTAGGATCTTTCATAATTACAAAGTTGGGCCTCCAGTCTTTTAGGAGCATTGGGGCTATTAATGAAAAAATGGAAACAGACAAATAACACTTTTTCATTACTAAATTGCAAGGGAGGGAAAAAAAGAAAGAGGCCGAACTTATGGGATAAAACACAATTAAGAGACATGTCATCCAAACAACATGTGGACCCTATTGGATCCTGACTCAAGCCAACTGTGAAAAATGATCTATAAAACAATTAAAGAAATTTTAACATTCATTTTTTTGTATATTAAGGAACTGCCAGTTATTTTAGGTATGATAGTAGGATTGTGCTTATGTTTTTGAAAGAGACACTATCCTTAAGATATATATTGAATTATTTGAGCTAAAAGAAAACATACAAGAGATATAATATTCCTATTATCCACATAGTAGCTTTGTGTTGGGGCCAATTAATGGACTGTATTCTCCTATAAACCTGGGGAAAGGCAATATATTGCCCAGAGTTTTTATAAAGATTAAATGAGATGAGCATAATCGATCCTCATTATTTGTGGATTCACTACTTGCGAATCTTCATTATTTGTGACTTTCCCTACTCATTAAAATGTATTTATAACACCAAAATCAATACTCGTGGTGTTTCTGTGGTCATTTACAGACATGCACAGAGCACACAAATTTTAAGTGACCTGAAGCATGCATTCCCAGCTGAGAAACAAAACAGCAATGCTCTGCTTTCTCCCTTTTAGCTCTCTTACTGTAAACAACTTTCCTTTTCATGGCCTATTTAATGCCATATTTTTTTTGCATTTGTGTGGGTTTGTTGGTGATTTCACCATTTATCACTCCCTCCTACCCAAGTGTAGGCTAAAGTGCTGTCTAGTGTTCCTAAACATAAGAAGGCTCCGATGTGCCTCACAAGAAAATGCATGTGTTAGAGAAGCTTACTTCAGGCGTGAGTTACAGTGCTGTTGACCATGAGTTCCATGTTAGTGGATCAACAATATATATTAAATAAGACATCTTTAAACAGTAACACACATACAACAAGGTTATATATTTACCAATTGACAAAAATATTGTGACCAGAGGCTTGTAGGAACCTAACCTTGTATTTCCCCTAGGAGCAATTCTTCAATAGTCACAAATTCAATGTTCACGGCAACTGTATAAAACTTAACTGCTGTAGATAGCAAGGACCAACCATATATAAAAGACTTAGGCTAATGTTTTCTGTAGAGCAAGTATTCAGCAAATGCTTTTTCTCCTGCCCTTAAGTGACAGAGATCAGACCGAACTCCTTTCTTTAGACTCACTTCCTGTGTTCTTCAATCTTTATTTTTCTTTTAATTTTTTTTAAAAGATTTTATCTACTTACTTGAGAGAGATAGCACAAGAGAGGGGAGGGTCAGAGGAAGAAGCAGACCCCTCCCTGAGCAGAAAGCCCAATGTGGGACATGACCCTGGGACTCCAGGACCACAACCTGAGCCCAAAGCAAACGCCTAACCGACAGCCACCTGGGCGCCCTGGGTTCTTTATTTTTGGCATAGCTCTGCAGCCTGTGAGTAAATTGTAATGTGTGTAACATGCTATTTGATCCAACAGATCTGCATCTGGATACAACTTTCAATCAATATTTGCCTCTCTGGAATTGCTCTAGTTAACATAAAATGCACTGGGCTTAGAAATAGAAAGTGTGGGCCAATCTTCTGCTGCTCTATGAGCTGTGTGATGCACAGTTGTGTCTCAAGGACCTCAGAGTTCTCAGTGGTAACTACATAAAGAAAATACAATGACTCCATTCTATAGTAGGAGCTAACACAGAGAGATTGATGAAATCTGGAGAAGCTAAGGGAACAGATGAAAAAGAAGTTCAAAGCTACCTTCTCTTCTTTTGAAGCCACAGAGGGCTACCCATCCCCACCTAGACAAGTTGTGTATCTCCTACCATGATTCCCAAATTAGCATTTACTGCTAGGCTTCTAAATAGGTATGTCACTACTACTCAACACCACACAATAAACATGCTCCCTGGTGTACCAATTTTACTAGAATGTTCGTTAAGAAAAATAAGTTAAAATTTATTTTATTTTTGAACCATAGCTCAAAAATTCTACACAGGAGAATGTAATACACGTTTTTGCTATTTCACAGTATATCCTCCAAACTCATCTTGGATTTCACCTGCAACAATGAAGGACACCCCTCATGCAAGCTAACGGCTTCCTGACCTAAGGGCCCACCACATCTCTCAATTTTATGTCTCAAGCCCTTTCCCAAGCCTCAGGAGCTTGATCAAGCTTTGAGGAAGGCAGACCCAGAAATGCAGGGAAGTTAACGCCCTAGGGAAGAATCTGCAACTAACAATGGCTAAGTGCCACAGCTCCCTGTCCTTCAGAGAAACAATTCTGAGGAGCAAGCAGATTTTCTCCTTCCTGTCTCACTCTTCCTACCCTCTTGCCTACCAAATAAACTATCTGTGTCCAAATCTTTGTCTCAGGCTCTGCTTTTGGACTTAAGGAGAGCTATCTGGTTGGAATGGACTTAAACTGCATTTGCATTTTACAATAAACTAAACCTTGGGCACCTGGGTGGCTCAGTGGGTTAAAGCCTCTACCTTCGGCTCAGGTCATGATCTCAGGGTCCTGGGATTGAGCCCCGAATAGGGCTCCCTGCTCAGCGGGGAGCCTGCTTCCCCCTCTCTCTCTGCCTGCCTCTCTGCCTACTTGTAATCTCTCTTTCTCTCTGTCAAATAAATAAAATTAAAAAAAAAACAATAAACTAAAGAACCTAATAATCTGTTTAGATATTGAACTACCAACAGATATATGATAGATTAAAAAGCACAATTCTCATGTACCAAGCCAAAAAAAAAAAGTGTCAAAAATTTTTTCTCTTTTGGTACCTATTTTGGACCATGCTCTAGATTTCAATCTATTCTTCTCTCTGATTAAGGATCTTGAGCGGAGGGGCACCTGGGTGGCTCAGTCAGTGGAGCATTGGTGATTGGTATGAGAATTATTATATTTTTTCCCCACTCAAGGTCCTTTTTTTAATTAAAGATTTTATTTTTACTTATTTATTTGACAGATAGAGACAGAGAGCACAAGTGGGAGGAGGAATGGCAGAAGGAGAAGGAGAAGCAGGCTCCCTGTTGAGCAGGGAGCACCATGAGGGGCTCAATCCCAGGACTCTGGGATCATGACCTGAGTTGAAGGCAGATGCTTAACTATATAAGCCACATTAACATAAAATGATCTTCCCTGCAAATCTGATCAAGACTCTGTGTACACAGGGTACATTGCCCTAGAGGACTTCAGAAACCACTGCTTAAAAAACTACCATCATAATCAAGGCTCTTCCTAAAGATAAAAAGTACTCATACCCAAGTACTTTTACCCAAATTGGGTACATATATATATATATATATGAACACTCTTTCCCTTACTGATCATTTGCTCTCGGAAAAGGTGGATATAAACATCATTGCTGCTATTTCAAGGTGAAACTGAAAAAAGGAGGAGCATAAACAGAAATTAGCAGCTGATCTTTAATTTTTAGTCATCCGATAGAATTTCAATTTATACTCATTAAGCTATTCCCCAGGATGCACTGTGCCAGAGTCTATGATTCATCACCCTTCAATTAATCTTATAATCTGCATTGCATGAATTAGGGTGTTCTCTAAATGTTATGAGAAAGACATAAGTACCGACTTTGGCGGGTAGATCTAAATTGCTTTGCCCTATGGAAGTTCAAGAAAAGCTGTACTGTTTGTGCAAGCCTTCCCTCCTCATCCTCATCAGCTTGGATTTTGTTTTGCTTGGACAGGGGGGATAAATAAACAAAACCCTCTATCAAAAGCAATGAGGAAGTCACAGTTTACAATACATTCTCTTTTAAAAGTTTAACGTCATTACTTTTATTCCTTATATGGCCAGGGATGAGTCCACCCCTACATCCTCTGAATGTGAAAGACCTAGTGGTGACCTCCTGTTGCCAAGACCAGGCAACACATTCATGGTCCAGTAATGAACATATTGTGTGTTCTGTGACTTTGTTATAAATTAGTCCTAGATTTGTTTTTGCCCCCTTCTCTTTTAAAATACAGAGTCTGTACCCAAACAGCGATTTAATGACAAGAAAAAGCACAGCCTTACTACTGCCATTCATCCACCATTCTCTTCCAGTATGCCCTAGTTTCATGCAGTGTCCAAGTAATGACCCTTCTCCAACCCAGAGGATGAATTAGAAATGGTGACATAGTAAACTCTACTGAATCACATCTATTCTGTGTTCTAATAGTTTGACCCCATCACCAGAAACCATGTGTCCTTGGCATCAACTACAACTGATTGGTCCACGAAGAATTACATAGATTGTTTTGACTTTATTTCTTCTTTAAAATGAAGGAGAAGTCATCAGGAAACTAGCTCAGTGTTTACACAAGAATATGTCATTCATATTGACATACGCCTGAACAAAAAGCTTTCTCTTTGTGAGTAAAAACAGTTTGAAAATAGTAAACTTCTATGTAAATGTACTTGTAAGTTTCTAGAATTTTTCACTAAGTATTGGTGGTCATACATCCACGTTTCTTGAAAGCCTTCTTGGTGTGAATTGGTCTGTAATTACACCCTTCATATACCACCCTCTGCTGAAGGGCAGTATGGAGTTTTCCGGGTCAAGCCACTGAGGAAGCAGCAAAGGGTATGCAATCTTAAGGCATCAAGACAGACTAAGGTTTAAAAAAAAAAAAAAAAAAGAGCATGGAATTTAACACAATTCGGTAAGAAGTATATTCTAATGTAACTCATTCATTGATCCACTGATTCATTCATTGCTCAAACATTCACTTACCACTTGTTACGTGAGCCACCCTATGTATGCCCTTGGAATTCAAAAGCAACTAAGATACCTTACTCTAAGAACCCATAGTCTAGTGAGGAAGGTGGGAAAACAGTTGTAACCTGAGAGATAGGGTTCAGCTAGGGTGTACAAAGGGTGAGAAATATGGATGATGGACGATGAGGCAGTTTTATTTTATAGTTCCTAGAGAAAGTGAACTTGATTTTCATTGCTTCAAGTCCACATAGACTTCCCTGCAAATATCTTCTTGGTAAATTAAGATAATTCAAAGAGAATTTCTACCTTTTTAGACTCTGATGCCCTAGGTAGGAAAGAAGAGGAAAATGATTGATTTTTGCTCACATGGCTGCTTGATGGGCCATCATCATGGACAGAGTCTACTCTGAGGCATAACTCACAGTGCTTATCTCTGCAGCTGCACACAGGGCTCTGAATGCTCACACAAAGAAGCAAACAGATGATGGAAATCCCTTTCTCACAGAAATGAAGGCAAAGTGAGCTTTCTATTACTTTAGACTTATTCTTTCTTTGGCAAGTTCTAGGAAGGATGGACTGTAGGCTCCTTGAAAGGCCTCATAATGCAGAAAGAGCATTTGAGAAAGACTAGAAGGGAGGGACGAAGAGAAAAAAGAAGGGTGGAAGGAAGGAAAGGAAAGAGGAAGGGTAGAAGAGAAGAAGAAATAAAGGCATGTAAGATAGCTATAGTATTTGGAATAAGAGAAATTTTCTTTCTGCTACCAAAAATAACAAGTCACACAACATCAATTAACATAAGAAGTAAAGAAATGTTGGGGAGTAAAAGCTAGCCTACAGTCCTTTCACAATTCAAATTTATCACTGGACAGTCATCTATTATTATATTCTGGGTCAATTCCTACCTTGCCTACCTGTCTATCCATTAGCAAGAGCTGTGTGTTAATTTTTCTGCAGCCATTGCTGATGTGTGGCACATACTAGCCCCACTGGGGAAAAAATGGATCTTTGAAAGCAAAGCCGAATGACCACAGTATATAATCCTCCCATTCTTGAGAGTATAATTCACATAGACAGTAAATGTCATACACAATCACAAGAATTCTTTTTAAGGAGTAAGAAATCCAAAGACTATCTCTGAAATCCCTTTCAGAAAGGAGACAGCCTACTGTGTCTTGGGCCCAGACTGAATATATCTCCCTTGTGAGTATGCATCTCATTCTCTTACAACTTACTATAATCAAGTAAAACAATTAATGGGCATTAACATGCTCTAAGAAAGGAGATTCAAACTCTATTAAAATAAGAGACAGCTCTCCTTTCTTTGCTTAATATTTATTGAATACTTCGTAAGACATGCAATTTGCTACAACTCTCTCATGTTCGTCACAGTGAGGAATTAATATAGTTGTTAAGCACATCAAATAAGATTCTTCTCCTGGAGGGAAATCACACTATAGAATTGTCAGGAAACTATTTTGGAAGCTTACACTAAATTGGAGTCATTCATTGTTGCTGTGCAGCTAAATAATGAAACTTAAAATGGTAACAACTCTTCAGCGTTTCCTTTAATTTGATATTTTATTTTGGAAAGTTATCTCTAACTGGAATGATACCATTCAATCATTCATTCAAATAGATATGTCTTGAGGACTTACTATGTGCAAAGCACCATTCTAGGCTCTGGGGAAAAAGTGGTGAACAAGACTGCTCTCCTCTGGAGTCTATGTTTCAGCAGAGAAAGACAGACAATCAATATACATGGATACATAAAACAAATAACTATATAAGATGATTTAAAATATGTGTGTTATATTTTATACTAAAATATAACAATAGGATAGAGAATGACTGAGTCAAACGTGGGATCTGAGAAGAAGACCTTAGTGTGGTCAAAGACCTCTCTAAGCTAAGAGAAGAAGGATAAAATGAAGAGAGATATGCAAAGAAATAGGGAAAGACTATTCCAGACAGAGGGAACAGGAAGTGCAAAGGACATGGAACAGTTAATACCCTTGAATATCAGAGCATGTTTTGTACAGTTTTTATAGCTTGGAGCACTTTCCCATATATAGTTTCATTTGATTCTCAAAACAACCCTGGAATAAGGGTACTGCAGGAAATATTATCCTCACCTTACAAATGATAAATCACACATCCAGTGGAGGGTCAGATGAGGTCTTATGCTTTCCAACACATCCTGATGCTTCTCTGTGTTCCTCTGATTATGAAGAGTATGTAAATCATCTGAGCAAGTGGTTTAATGCCATGATTAGCTCTACTTTTTTCTTCCTTTCTTGTAGCATAGTGGATAAAGCTTGAGCTCCAAGTCTGACAGACCTTTATTTGAGTTCCAGTCCTGCCTCAGTCACATCTGCTACCTTCCTGTTGGTCATCATAGATATACTGTCTGTTCTCCTACTAAGCCAAACCCTCCACCTGGATGCTGGATCCCAGTCCATCTAGCCTAGTAAGGACATTATTGCAAAAATTCTCCCCTCTCTCCCACATCATTAAAATTTCCCTCCCTACTGTATCATCCCCATGAACCTATCAACATGCTGTTATTCACCCATCCAAAATAATGTTCTCCTGACTGCATATCTCCTGTGATTAGCATGCCATTTCTTCGCTCCTCTCTTTACTAACACCACTCAGAAGAGTTGTTTGTACTTTTTGTCACCAACTCTTTTCTTCCTATTCAACATGTTCCTTCTAGTCCAGCTGATCAGGATGAAAACCTTAGCATTACCCTTAACTCTCTCTCTCTCTCTCTCTCTCTCTCTCTCTCTCTCTCTCTCTCTTTCTCAGACCTTATCTAATTTGGCAGGAAACCCTATTACCTCTACCTTCAAAATACATCCAGAATGCAAACACTTCTTTTTTTTTTCTTTTTTTCTTTTTTTTAATGAGAGAGAGAGAATGTGTGCACGATCAGGGATGGGGGTTAGTGGGAGAGGGAGACAAGCTTAAGTAGGCTCCATACTCATCACAGAGTCCAATACGGGGCTCAATCTCACAACCCTGAGATCATGACCTGAGCCAAAATCAAGAGTCGGACTCTTAACTAACAGTGCCACCCAGGCGCCCCCAGAATGCAAACACTTCTTACCATCTCCACAGCTATCACACTGGTCCAAGCCATCAGGACCTCTCATCTGGATTACTAACAGCCTCCTAATAATCCTGCTGCTGTTTACAGTCTATACAGAAGCCAGATCATATCACTCCTCTGCTCAAACTTTCCCTTGGCTCTCAACCTGCTCAGAATTAAATCAAAGTATTTACAGTGGGCTGTGAGGCCCACGTGACCAGGCCCCCACAAATCCCTTTCACCTTATTTCCTACTTCCCTCCCTGTGGCTCACCCAGCTCTTGCCACGTGGGCTTCTATCCCCGATTTCTCTGCTAGAATGTGAGCTCCACAAAGTCAGGATTTTTTGTCTGATTCACACATGTATCACAAAGGCCTGGAACAGTGCCTGGCACAGAGTAGGCAGTCAGTATGTAACGGATGAAAGCAAAATCCATGACTGCCTAATGTAAGGTTAGGAGCAGATTTGCCTTAATCTTTTGTTTTTTTGTTTTCTACTTAATCTAATTAATATAGAGTGTTCCACCAGATGACATCACAATCTTAATTATTGAATATAGGTCTCAAATAAAGATACAATAAAACTCCATTTCATTATGTACTGCATAGACTTAGCTGGTTGCTAATATCTTTCATATATAATAAAGCTGCTCCTTTGCTGCCTCAGTTTAAGGATCCAATCTTGACATGGACGGAAATACTACTTCCTTGTTGTTCAGATTATTGGTTCATCACTACTTAAGCGCCTAGAAATAGTTAGGAAGTAACTCTTAAAATAAGCAGTTTATTTCTTCCCAAATAGACTCAATTCCACTACTGAGCTTCTTTTGGGATCAACGAAAGCTATCATGAGAATATACAATAATTCAATAATTTTTAACTCATTCATATAAAATAGACAATGGCTTTTTATGAAAAAGAGACAAATATTACCTTTTTTTATTATCTTATGTTAGTTACCATACAGTACATCATTAGTTTTTGATGCAGTGTTCCAAGATTCATTGTTTACATATAACACCCAGTGCTAATGCAATACATGCCCTCCTTAATACCCACCACCAGGCTCACCTATCCCCCTACCTCCCCTCCCCTCTAAAACCCTCATTTTGTTTCTCAGAGTCCACAGTCTCTCGTGGTTTGTCTCCCCCTCTGACTTCCCCCCCTTCACTTTTCCCTTCCTTTTAAAATATTTTATGAATTAGAATTGGACTAAAACTTTCTGTGTATTAATCAAGAATCTTTCCATTATACATCAGTAGTGATGATAAAAAAACAAAGGGCTCACATTATTGTGTTGAATATTTTGCAATATATACATATATTGAACCATTATTTGTATTAAAACTAATATAACATTGTATGTTCAATTATACCACAATTAAAAAAAATATCTCTGATTTTGATCTGAAAAAGATATTATACTGAAGTCTCATAATTACTTCATTTCACTCTTCCAGAAACTGTTATGGCAATTTTACGGGTGTTTTGCTTACCATTCTTGAATTATGTTCATAATGTGAGTATTTCCTATATCTCCTGTCACTTACATACCTAAGATTTAAAAGCATAATAAATTTATTCTCAGAATGTGTTTTGCAACTCCAAAGTTCTTCCACAGAACTCTCAGAACTTGGAAATCTGGTGATTGGTCCTGATCCTTCCCCCCTTCCCAGTCCCCCTTAAAGAAGACATCAGTAAGGAAATCCCAAACCCTAGACACAGTCCTGCTGAACTCTTGGGTAGCCACCTGATTCACAGTATGATGTTCAAACACATCTGGATTCAGACTTCCCTGATCGGCCCTATCCCTGCAGGTTCTGCCACACTTCTTTTTAAGGAACAGGATTCTCAATTTCCCACAAAGCTCTGCAGAGGCCATTACAATTGGGGATTGAACGAAACCCAAAACTGATGGCCAAAGAACTATTTTTGGATTATCTAGTCTTTTTTTTTAATTTTATTTATTTATTTGACACAGAGAGAGAGATTACAAGTAGGCAGAGAGGCCGGCAGAGAGACAAGGAGAGGAGTAAGCAGGCTCCCTGCTGAGCAGAGAGCCCGATGCGGGCCTTGATCCCAGGACGCTGAGATCATGACCTGAGCCGAAAGCAGTGGCTTTAACCCACTGAGCCACCCAGGCGCCCAGATTATCTAGTCTTAANAAGCCACCCAGGCGCCCGGATTATCTAGTCTTAATTCATTTCAGTTCAGTCCCAAAGACATTTATCCAACTTACAGGTGCAGTGCTAAGTAAGCATTAGACCAATAAGGCCTGGCCTTGCTTTTAACACAGTAAGTGCAATGGTGGAATTAGGTACAGGGTGCTCTGTAATACAGACAAGAAACCTTGTCTGGGCCTAGGATTCAGGGAAACTTGCTGGACAAAATCATACACTGACCAAATTTCAATACAAGCGGAGTATAAACTGGGCAAAACAAGGTGGAAAGAGCATTCACAACAAATGCCATTGATCCATTTTTACCAATCTGGTTAATAAAAATAAATCAGAGAGGAGGAAAGTTGACACCTAGTCTTTTAAAAGAGGCAGGATTATCCGTGTGTCTCAGTTTATTTTTGGTGTGTTCACCTTTGCTGAGTTAACTTGGGGTTAACTGCAGCCCCATATTTAAAATGCTTGATTTATTTCAACTTGCATGGCATAAATGTCTTCATAAAAGAAATTAGCTACAGTGGTCTGAATTTTGAGAGTAAAATTAATATATTCTGGATTAATTCTGAGTAAAAATACATTTTAACTCAGTTAAAAGACATCTATTTTAATAATCGGTTTTAAAACTTTAAAAAATCAGTTTTGACTGCATGAGATTTTTAGAAGGAGTATTCAGTTTGAGTTTTGTTTACCAATATTGGAAGGAATCCTAACTTTTTTTTTCCTAAGGAGAACTGTATTCCAGTTTCTTCAATCCTTTGTTAATTTGTCTTCCTTCATGCACCCACTGTGCTTGTTTCTGTAACATATGGGACTTTATACATTAAAGCAAAGCTGTGTTTGTAAAAAAAAAACAAAAAAAAAACCTGCGGTTTTAAATTCCAGTTTTTATTCCATGTATGCTATACCCTGTTACAAAAAAGTTACAGATCATTGCTATTTTTGCCCAAATTTCACCCTACAGAAGTCCCTTTATTAAGAAATGAGAGTTAATGAAAAGAAAAGTAAGGCTACTGTTTATACGGCTGCAAATATCACTGGGGAAATATTTCATGTTTACATTTTGCCGAGCTATTTATAGCGGGGACACATACTACAGTAAAGCCCTCTTTCCCCCATATAATGGATATCTTTGTGCCTGAATTCTATATACTTATATGGTTTACATTTTTATCCAGTCTGACCACATTTCATTCCACATTACTTTGTCCTCCAAGCCTAGCTATATTATAGCAACACCTTCTGGCAGAACAGAGACACTGGAAAAGTAGTGAAATAAAACAGTGCCTGCCTACCAGTGTCTTAAATTTTTAGCTGGGAACACGAACTAAATTTAGCTATTTAACAAATCTTTCATATCAATACTAGGGTCTTTTTTATCCCCACTGATGGTCTTTGAAAGCTCTCAATTTTAAGCATCTGAGTTTCTTCCTCTGAATTAATGGCGAATACCTATTGCTGTATTTTATCTATATTTTAACTATTTAGCATGATGTATTCATAAATCCAAATCTTCTAAGTGGTTCTTGCCTGTAGTGCAGTTCAATGAGTGAACTTTGGAGTCCCTCTGGTGGTCATTTAAGTCAGTCTTAGCTGACACAGGTTATCAAAGCCTTTCTTAGCCACCAGCCTCAACATCTACCTTCTTATCTCTGTACCCTGACCCCCACCCACTCTAGGCCACCCCTGCTCCTTGCCACACACAATTACTCACCCCATTCCTAAGAGGTATGTACATACAATGCGAATACTTTCTATAAATTCCTAATATTAGGTTGTGAGAATCTTTTGCCCATGACATTGAATTTACAATAAAATGTTCTTAATGTTTTATGACACTGCTGAAAATTAAAACTACTGCCAATTCCCTGGTTCTTCAACTGGAACTCACGACTCTGGCTTCTCCCTTCCTTATTTTTTTCTTCTCTCTTTTTTTTTCTTCCTTACTTGGATTGTTTTAAATTAACTTTAATTTTTAAAGAATATTTTTATTTGCATTGCCTTTGATGACTTGTATTTCTTTCCATTACCTGATTTAGTCCCTTTAAATATTTCTTTAATTTTGCTAGTTCAAGGGCCCAAGCAGAAAACAATTGTACTCAGAATAAAGAGTGGCTTGGGGTAGTCACTGTGCAAATACACTGTCTTTCCCTTGGCTCCTCCGTTTTGCCTAAAATAGGAGAGAAGCCTTCCTGGGACTGGCTCTTGAGTAATGAAAGGAGGCTTTCACATAGATAAAGTCTTGAACTATGCTTAGAGAAGATTAAGAAGTTATTTACCTAAACAGAAATGAGATGTCTCCTTGACATTATATGTTGTCCCCTTGACATTTCTGTCATTATCCATTTCTGGTCGATGGTCTCAGCATTTCTGAGCATTCAACATTCAGTTCCCATGAGTTTGTGGTTTTTCTGAGAGAGTATGTATTTCCTGCTTTCACTCTCAGTTGAAAGATATTCATCCATCAGGGATGTGTTTGCTTATCTTCAGAAAATGAGTATATTTAATTTACTGTTTAGAAAAGGAAAGGGATGAAAGTCTTGACTGTATTGATACTGAGACCATTGAGTGCTCCTAAATCTTTTCCAAACACATGGCTCCCTGAACACCTCAGAATGTACCCTCTTTCCCTCTGATAATGGGTTTCCTTGAGTGCCAAAAAGCTAGGTTATACACTTGTCATCAAACCCAATATGTCAACCATCCATTTCATCCAATTAGATTGAAGAGAACTGAATATAGAACTGTGATCCAAAGTATTATCATAGCACAGACCATGCTTTTAAAAATTATAATAATCAAATATCAAAAATCTACATATACACATACTTTAGTCTGTTAAAAAATAGATATAATCTTGTCCACTAGAAACTAAATATAAATCATGTTGCATTTGTTCAGAGTCAGCACTAATACATTTAAGTGGAATAATTTGTGAGAAAAAATGTGAATGGCATCTTTCACGGCCTTTTCTTAGGTGTTGTACCACACCGCACACGAAAAAACAAACAGCCGCATAACTCCTTTTGTAGACATCTTGTCCTTGTAGTTTCTCATCTCCAATTCACTTTCATATACTCTGTGGCCTCAGGGTGTTCACTGTTTTTGAGGGCGGGGTGAGGGAGGTGGAATTCGCGTCTTAATATTCTTAAAGCAATGTAAGCAATTGGATATGGCAAAGAGAAAATGTTTCATTGTTCTCTGGGTTTTTAATAAGTAGTTATTTTTTAATCATAGCAACTAAGTCTCCAACATCCTCGTGTTCATCGCTACTCTGTTGAAAGTTTTCTGAATGTGAAACAATACGATTTGTAGACTTTCACAAGTAACTGTTTCAACTGTTATCATGTGGTCCTAATTATTTTAAATTGGAGGAGCTGGCTGACAACACTAGAAACATGGATACTTAGCACCATCTATTGCTCAAGAACAAAACAACTGTATGATAAATAAAAGGGAAAATCATTCTGGAGGTGGGGGTCTTAAAAAGAGGGTTTGCTTTAGTTTTCTATTACTGCTGTAACAAATTCTCATAAATGCACTGGCTCAAAACAACCCAAATTCAATCTCTGTGTTTTGTAGGTTAGGAGTCTGCAACAGGTCTCACTGGGATAAAAATCAACGGGTTAGCAGGATAACATTTCTTCATAAGGGAGAATCTCCCCATTTTGTTGTCTTTTCTAGATTGTAAAGGATAGAGCTCTTAGAGGCACCAACATTCCTTGGCTCATAACCCTCTTCCTTCCTCATCAATGCCAGTGTTCTTCCATTCTTTCTGACCATACCTTTATAGTCACATCATCCTATGATTCTGACTTTAAATGGGAAACATACTCTGCTTTTAAGGACTCATGTGAGTAAATTGGAGGCACCCACCCAATCTATCCACAATAATCTCCATACTTCAAGGTCCTTAACCTTCACAACATCTGCAAATTCTCCATTTTTTATGCAAAATAATATAGTCACAGGTTGCAGGTAATGGGACCCAGACATCTTTGGGGAGCCATTACTCTGTTTGCCACAAGGTCTGATAGAGCATTAATTAAATCCTTGTGCAAACATCCAACATTTAAGTCTTTTGACTTTCGGTGGAGTCAATATGTTGGCAGTGATACACTACTATTTATGTTGGGGGCAGAGAGGAGGAGGAAGGCTGCATTCTAATGTTTGCAACATTTGTCATTGTTATCATTTTAGTGTTTATGAACCCAGGCTATAATTGTTCATTTTCTCTTACTATAATGCTTATTAGGTAGGCATTCTTAAAATGGCCATCTTTTAGAACATTCCAACTAAGTTTAATATTCCTTAGGGGAAGGGTCAATTCTTATTTTGTCTATTCTTCCAACACCCAACCTCTGCCTTTCACTCCGTCCCACCCTTTGATCTGGTCTCCAATGCATGTGTATACACAGAAGCATACACAATCTCCAAATATTAACACGTTCAATAAATGTCACTAATTTTCAATGATTGATTTCTGTTCTGTTGAGAGGTTCTGCTTAGGATGTCTCTTTTAGAAGGTATAGATACTTTCCCATCTAATCTACCTTACAATACTGCAATGCCATTTGTGATTATTATTTATTATCTATAGTAATGCTATTTATAGCTTAGTGATAGACAACTTTTATGATAAATATTGAGCATCCAGTTTTATTGTGTTTATAACAGTAATAGAGACACATGAGCTGGTGGACGCTCAGGATACTGCTGGCATTTCATGACTAATCTGGAAGAAGCGAAATTCAGGTGCTAGAGGAATGCTCAGGGGACATGTTTCATCTTAAACCCATTCCCTCTCTGACAAGAGACAGTGGTGGCCGTTGGAAATAGAAGACAGCTTTTGGCTGACAACATTGTTCATAGTCCTCACTGATTTATAACTAGTGCTGACCTCTTTAAGATCTCAGCCAGGAAGAAGATACCTAGAAAATAGTTTGTTCTAGCCACATTCACTCTGGGATGTGTTTGATGTTCCTCACTTTGGGATAAGAAGAACGGACATTTTGGAAAATAGCAGTCTCTTCTTACAATTTCTCAACTTTGGTAATAAAACAAAGACACTGCATTTTTAAAAGGACTTGAAAACTGATGTAACTTCAAGGTCAATCAGATCTGCAAAATAACTAGAATGTATACAGAAATTATAACTTATAAATAATGTTCACAACCATCTAACTTCATAATGACATCAATCCTGTAGGACAGATATCATTTTACAGTTGAAGAAACTAATGCTCCTGTCTAATCGACTAGGATTCTAAACAGCATACTTGTTGACATGGATATGGAGAAACGATTTCAATTATATAACACTAGTGGGAATAAAAGATTCTCTTTCTTTCTATTAAATATAGTCAGTTTTAATAACAGTGACCCACGTTTATTAGTTAATATATAGGTTTAGTGGATATAACTGAGACCCCAAATAATAGGCTTTTGCAAGCCAGAAGTCTATTTCTGTGACACGTGATGGCCCTACTGTAGTTGGTCCCGGACTAGCATTCTGTCAGCAATGTAGGCAACTTAAATGTTCTTCTCTGAAATCCCTAAGGCAGGGTTCCCAAACTTTGCTATACACTGGAACCACTTGGAGGTTTTTTAAACACTCATGTCCAGCTCCCACCCCCAGAAATTCTTTTATTGCCCTGCAGTGCAACCTGAGCATTGCGATTTTTAAAAGCTCCCTAAACTCCCTAAGTAGTTCTAATGTCCAGCAAATTAATCCAGCTTTTCGGAAGGGCAGTTGACTATACCAAATGCTAAAACATGTCTTAAATATGTCTTTGACCCAAAATTTCCATTGTAAATAATGTATTCTAAGGAAAAGTTCAAGAATGTGAACCAAGATCAAAATAAAGTAGTGTTCATCTCACAGTTGTTCACGACAGCAAAAAACTGGAAATAACCTATGGCGAAAACTGCCGGATATTCAGCAAAATCTGTTTCCCCTGCCTCCTGAACTCACAGCTGGATTACATTTCCTAGCCTCTTCTACAGGTAGCAATGATTATGGGACTACATTCTGGATGATGAAACGTGAACAGACGAGATACAAACAGCTTCCTGAATGATTCTCCATGTTCTCTTGTCCTGACATTGGAGAGAGACAAAAAATCCAGGGAAGAAGACCAAAGCCCTAAATGATAATAAAAGTGCTAGAGGAGGGGCACCTGGGTGGCACAGTTGGTTTCGTGACAACTCTTGGTTTGGGCTCATGTGGTGCCATGGAGGGCTCCCCCCGACCCGTGCCCACTCTGCATGGAGCTGGCTTGACACTCAGTCTCCCTCTCTCTCGGCCCCTCCACGCGCACGCGCGCGCTCTCATGTGTAAATCTTAATAATAATAATAATAATAATAATAATAATAATAATAATAATAATAATAATAATAATAATAAGGGACACCTGTGTGGCCCAGCTCAGTCAGTTAAGCGTCTGCCTGCGGCTCAGGTCACGATCCCAGGGTCCCGGGATCCAGCCCCGCATGGGGCTCCCTGCTGGGCGGGCAGCCTGCTTCTCCCTCTCCCTCTCCCTCTGCCTCTCCCCTCCGGCGTGCGCTGTCTCTCTCCCTCTCAAATAAATAAATAAAATCTTAAAAAAAAAAAAAAAGAGCAAAATCCCATGTGAGGTCTCCTACCGGGAGTTCGCCCGCAGACCGACTCAGAGGCGAGGCCAGCTGACCGGACGACCACAGGCTGCTGCGCGCCATCTTCGTGGACGTGCCGGGCGGGGCCATAGCTCTTCCCGCTCGTCCGGCTCTGTGCCAGCGAGGCCCTGGGCCATCCCGAGAAGCGGGAATGCGATCGGCGCTTCCCAGCCCCAGGTTTCCGGACAACGTCGGAGGCACGATGGCGGGCGTGAGGGACCTTCAAACTTCACTTCATCCCCTCTACCCAACACAACTTACAAAGCAGCTACACCCGGATTTTTCCAAACAAGTTTTTTTCCCCCTCAGTCTTTCTTAAGCCTATGGAACAGGAAACTACCGCTGAATAGGGCCCAGTACGGGGGCTGCTTCCTTTTCTACTCCCTCCCTCCCATATAGACAGATTTTTAAGCAAATTTTAAAAAATGAGTGAAATATAAAATGCCATTTGTGACAGCATGGGGACCTAGAGGGTATTATAGTAAGTGAAATCAAAGACAAATACCATGTGATTTCACGTACATGTGGAACAAATGAACAAACAAGAAGCAGAAACAGGGACGCCTGGGTGGCTCAGTGGGTTAAAGCCTCTGCCTTCGGCTCAGGTCATGATCTCAGGGTCCTGGGATCGAGGCCCGCACCGGGCTCCCTGCTCAGCGGGGAGCCTGCTTCCCCCCCCCCCCCCGCCCGCCTGCTTCTCTGCCTCATTGTGATCTCTGTCTCTCTGTGAAATAAATAAATAAAATCTTAAAAAAAAAAAAAGGAAGCAGAAACAGACCCATAGCAAACTGATGGTGTCAGAAGGGAGGAGGATGGGGAATGAGCAAAATGGGGGTGAAGGGGAGTGAAGGGAGGTAAAGGGAGGTACGGGCTTCCAGCTATGGGATAAATAAGTGAGGAGGATAAAAGGCAGCATAGGGAATATAGTCAATGGTATTTAATAGCACTGTGTGGTGATGGACCGTAGCTACACTTGTGGAGAGTGTACCATAAGACATAAAATTGTTGAATCTGTATGCTCTATACCTGAGACTAATGCAACATCACATGTCAACTCTACCTCAATAAAAAATAAAATGACATATTTTGCTGTTATTTGCCATGCAATCATAGAATTGGAGAATTGAGATGAATTGGTCAAGCCAGTTGCCCAGATGGCTGGAATTCTAGTCACAACATTCAGTCAAGGACTCATTCATTTCTAAGGGGATACCTCCAATCATGGAGAGTCAATGAACATAGAATAAAAAGCAGCTTAGGGTTGCTGTGTCTGTGTGTTTGTCTTGCAGAGCTAATAACAAAGATAAAAAGAGGAAGGTAGGCAGGAATTTTATTTTATTTTTTGCACATGCATTTGATGTACACATCCATTGATGAGGCCCCACGTATAGCACAGACATACATATTATTTCATCTTCACTATGACTCTGCAGAGTTGGTGTGCCCATTTTTTCAGAAGACCTGAAGCTTGTAGAGTTAAAATAACTGATATATCTGCCAAGTTCATATATCTACCAAAGTGATAGAGATCGTGCTTATACCA
The DNA here is from genome assembly GCA_002007465.1 of Ailurus styani. Classification (NCBI taxonomy): domain Eukaryota; kingdom Metazoa; phylum Chordata; class Mammalia; order Carnivora; family Ailuridae; genus Ailurus; species Ailurus styani. The sequence goes on from LNAC01000210.1 coordinate 3,071,534, forward strand.
CAGAGCATGCCCCCTCCTGAACTTCGAAGGGAGGAAAAAGGAAAAGACAGAGGATAAAAGAGATTTACCTGATGATTGGTGAGCTGACCTTTGACATTCCTTTCCCGAGAGGGCTGGGCGAAATAGCGTCTTGGTAGACCATGTGGCTTCTAGAGTTAAAGGCGGGGATGGACATCCAACTTCCTTTGTTTCCTAGCAGTGTGGCCTTGAGAAAGTTTCGTAACATCTTTAGGCCTCAGCTTCCTTAACTGTACAATGGGAACAGATATGATAGCTACATCCTGTCATTATATTGAGGATAGTTTGAGATGGTGCACATCGAGTGCTTTGTATGATGGTTCACAGATGTCAGGTACAAGGTATAGGTTTGGTGCAAAGAGAAAGGGAGGGTGGCAACAGGTGCAACACTGGAGACGTTAAAACACTTCAGGGTGTCTGCAGTTTTCTCAAAAACGTATAGATAGAGATGAAAGTGATAAATACATATTATAGTTTCAAAACAGTACATATTTTATTTCAAGTTAGTATAATTCTGCTTAGGCAAAAATTCTGAAATATCCTGTGCAATGTATATGAATGTGATGTTATCGGTGTATGCTTTGAAATACCCCTCTGGCCATCATCAGGAATTGGTACTTGGTATTATTCAGTCTCCTCTCCTCCTTAATTTCTTAGAGTAACAACACAGAATCTTAGGGGTATGGTCCATAATCATTAAACAAGGGAGGATAAAACATAACAGTTTCATTAAATGGCAGAAACCATTTACTTTAGCATAGTGATCGCAGCTTTTAAGTACACCTGGCTCAGATCATGAATATTATGTCAAGCAAATTAAATACTCCTTTTACTTTCAGAATATATTAATATAAATGACAAACAAACAAGGTCACGTAGATATATGGAAATCTGTTCAAAGAAAAACGAGGGAGTTTTTTTTTTTTCAGTGTTTCCATTTTGTAATTATATGCAAGCAGTGATTTCAGTGCCGAGGGAAAACTAAAGGAGCGTATGTCTAATTGAGAGTATTTACAGCTCAATTCTAGTTGTCTATGAGAATCAGGAAGAGATGGAATGCAAAATGGAAAAAAGTGTCCTGGTGAGCTGCAAAAGAAAAGCATTTGGAACTTCATGTGGCTGCTAAGAAATTAGACAGGAAAAGATATACAATTGAAGAGAGCTATTTGGAAGGAAAAAAAAAAGAAAAAAAGCAGTGGAACTCTTTTAGCAAATAATATCCAGTGGGACTCAATGTATAAACAAGCTAAAAATGAGTTGCTGTGTTGAAGTAGGCATGGAGAACTTCATCTAATAAATTTCTCCTGCGTTGAAACCTGAGTTTCTTCACATCACAGTTTGGATACCTTACCCACCTGAATGCATGATTATCACCTGGGGATGCTTGTTGAAAATGCAGATGCCTAGGTCCCAACCCCAGAAACTCTCATTCAGTAGGTCTGATGTAAGATGTGGGGATATTTATTATTGAAATGCCCCCCAGGGATTGTGATGCATGAAGAGGTTTGGGAAGTGCTAATAAAGCTACCCAGTACAAGCTCCTCAAGCTCAGGCTCTTGGATAAATTCTACAAATAGACACCTCTTTGGGTGTCTAATAAAGTAGATCATGTTATAGGTTGATGTGATAAATGGAGGCGATCAAAAAAGATTAGAGGTTTACAGTTAAAGTGTGATCTAAACTTGGCCTGAAGGTTTGGTAAAATGAAAAGAAAACACAGGTGCCCTCGAAGAAAGCAGAGTAGCATACCATCTCCCTTGTGTAGCAGTCACTACAGAGAGTGGCTAAAACTCTCCCTGGGGGCCTGGGTGGCTCAGTCAGTTGAGCATCTGCCTTCAGCTGGGGTCATAATCTTGGGGTCCTGGGATCCCGATCCCTGCTCAGCAGGGGGTCTGCTTCTCCCTCTGCCTCTGCCCCTGCTCACGCTCTCTCTCACTCTCTCACTCTCTTGCTTGTTCTCAAAACAAACAAAAACTGGGGGGCTCCTGCGTTTGAATTCATGCTTGTTCACTTTGCTATGGGTAACTCCTAGGGGGACCCCAGAAGCCACCATAGTTCATCTCAGCTGCCACAAGAGAAAAATGGCTCTCCCTTTCTGCACCCTTCAAATCTCATGTAAATATCTGTCATTTAGCAGAATCTAACCTAGAAACATATTGGAAAGGGGTTCTGAGAATGGTATTTTCAGAGTTCTCTCTTGTAGGAGAAGAATGTAAAAGCAGAGGTGAGGCTGATTGCTAACACACAACCCAGTATACTCATGTCCGTTTCCCACTTTTCACTGTCTCTGACTCTGCTCAGTCACCCTCTGTGTTCTCTCCTCCTGCTGGTCCTTACCAGCTACTAAGATTCCAGAATTTGCCACAGCTGGATATTTACAGATTCCCTACCACAAATATGAATGACAAAAGTCTGGCAAGAAAATAACCGAAAAGCAAGAAATACAGTACTAAGTTTCATAAGGGCTTATACCTGATTTCTATAGTGAGAAGATAACCTGATTGCTCTCAGGGCTCATGAGCACATAGTAATTTCCTCAACTAACTTACACTATATTATTTTACTCTTCACAGGCAAAGAGAAGTCCATTTTGAGAAAATGTTATAGCAACATTGCCTCGGGCCACTTGAGATATGAGTTGATGGTTCTTGACCATGTGTAATTGGTACCAGTGTAACTCGCTCTCCTATGCCCTACCCACTCTGCACCCTCATCACACAAGTACACACCAAAACAGTCATGTTTGAAAATGACAGAGACATTATGCCGTGATTTTTTAAAGTAAGTCCAAACCCTTATCTGTCTCTGGGTCCTAAACAAAATCTGGGTCCTAAAACAAAAAATAAAAAACGTATTCTAAACAAAATCAAGTTCCCCTTTGGAAGAGGACTGATGTACTTACCGATATATAGTACCATGTGCATTTTAGAAATACATCCAGAACTCACAAAGCCATGTTAAATTGGCAATCAAGTTAATTGGCAATTAAATCCTCTTGAGAAATGACAAATTCCCTGTATATCTTGTAACGTATAGACAAAAATAAAAACCATACAAAAGGATAAACCAAACCATCTCAGCATTAGGGAGAGTTCCAGATATACTTAGGAACCTAAATGCACAAAATGTCCATCTAAAAATTTCTAAGATCTGTTTCTCAAAATTTCCACTAAATAGTTGAAATACAGAAGCACTTCTAGAGACATGTGCACACAATGCCTGAGTACTAAAACTATAAAAAATAAATACAATGTCAGATGAGGTGTTTCAAACTGCTACCTCTAATATAAAAGATTTAATAGTGGGGTGCCTGGGTGGCTCAATCAGTTAAGCATCCAACTCTTGATTTTGGCTCAGGTCATGATCTCAGGGTCCTGAGATTGAGCCCCACATCAGTCTCTGCACTGGGGATAGAGCCAGATTCTCCCTCTCTCTCTCTCTCTGCCCCTCCCCCTGCCTTGGGCACCTGCACACATGCACACGCACAAACACTCACACACACACACTTGCTCTCTCTCAAAAATAAATATAGATAGATAAAAATAAAAGATTTAATAGTCACTTTAAGATCATTTAAATACTGGGCGCCTGGGTGGCTCAGTGGGTTGGAGCCTCTGCCTTCGGCTCAGGTCATGATCCCAGGGTCCTGGGATCGAGGCCCGCATCGGGCTCCCTGCTCGGCAGGGAGCCTGCTTCCTCCTCTCTCCTCTCTCTCTGCCTGCCTCTCTGCCTACTTGTGATCTCTCTCTCTGTGTCAAATAAATAAATAAAATCTTTAAAAAAAAAAGATCATTTAAATACTGATAAAGAAACAATAAAAGAGAAGACAGCTATCTTAAAAACTAGCTAGTGAGAGAATGATTCAGGAAATGTAATTCTTATTTGTGAGAAACACTATATGCTATTTTTTAGATGTTTAACTTCTTAGAGCAAGAAACATTGCAGCTCATTCTTCAGTCAAATGCAAGAAATAATGCTTTTTTTTTTCATTTAATCATTGCTTCAAAGATGATTGGTGATTGCATTTTCTTTGGTCAAGTTGTCGTTGTTTCCATCCCAAAGGTTAAGCATATCAGACACAGGAGAGGAATGATCACACCCTTTGAGAATTTGTTTTTTTTATTCTTTTTCTATAAGCTGAGCAATATTATGCAAGTTTGTATGTTTATCACCAAATTTAGTTTAAAAATAACCAACTACTAAATTTAAATAAGTAAAATTATTTATGTAACACAGTATTTCAAGTTTGTTTCTGCCTCTAGAAATTAATCAATGCTCTTGGTGTTTAATTGAAATACTTCTAAAACTCCCTCATAAGCCAATTACTCGTTTAAAAAATAAGGCAAAATTAAGGCCATGAAGACAGAGATAATACATTGATAAGCCCTGGATTTGTTTGCTACCTGGTATGCAAAAGGTACTCCAAAGCAATTCAAGAAAACGATACGGGCCTTAGGAGACGCAGGAAGAGCAGAATGTCAAAGAGAGAATATTTTAATTTTTATAAGTGAACCCCCAAATATCTCAAACAGTGCCTTAGTGAAAACCCACTAGAGAAAATACTTTCTATTTGGGATATTTATCCACAAAACCTGTGGCTTATGGGCATTAGGCAAACATTCTGCGCAAGGATGTACTCTTTCATTTTGCATGGAAGTAAACAGTAATTAGGTTAACACCTAAACATAGCCTAAATTAAGTAAAAATAAAAAGTGCCTGCTCTTCACAATCCACAAACACTTCATGGGAACGTTCTCTTCCCACACTTGGCCCTGCCTCTTCTTTACCTATTGCGTCATCTCTTCTCTGCCTGCTCTGGTGTCCATTTGTTCATTCTCACCACCTATGTGTGTTGCATGTGACACCTTCTGTGTTCCCAGGTTTACTGCTGAGAATTTCACATGGAACATCTGTTGCTCAGATGTTCATTTCCTTTGTCTTAATCACCTCTCTCATTAAAACCTAGAAAGAAGAGAGTTCGTCTCAACTCACATGAACTTACCAAATCACGCTGATACAGCTACATCTTCTGAACCTCTCTGCTTTTCCCAAAGGAGGAAAAAATATGCACATCTGTTAAACTAGAGGGTCCCTGTATGCACTCCACAGCAATAATCATATCAGTTCCCTCCAGTGTCATGGTAGGGCTGAGAAGTCAAAATTGATAAATATAAGAAATTGGCTAAAGAAATATTCTAATAGTATGAGGAAGTGAGAAATCTCTGGGAAGTTATCTGTCCAACTATATTCCCAAGCTACAGTAGTGAAGCCACATAATCTAAGAATTCCCAAATTAATTCTACCCATTCTTAACAAGCTCAGGAAATGTTTGACTTTCCCTAGCCTTCTTTCCTGTATAAAATTATTAGTTTCTTGAAGAAAAGACATCTTTTCTGTTTATTAGATTGTAAGAATTCTCAGGGATTTACTGTCAAGGACTAGGGTTTGAAAGGTAGAAAAAGATGTTGAGAGAATTCACTGATTAGGAGGCATGAAAATATAAAGCAGGAGCAATATTCTTTTCTATTGGGTAGAAACAAGTCAGACCTCAAAGCTAATTTAAGAGAGGAAGAAAAGGCCTACATGGCTTTTTGAAAGTAAAAAAAGTAATCTGTGTCTACTTCAACAGCAACCAAAAAAACCCTATGCGAAGTCTGATATAAAGAATAACCCTGAGTGCTTCTGGCAGCCAAAATCAATGAGGACCACTCTAATAACTGGAGATAAGACAAGTTTTAAATGTTAAGTGAAATGAGTAGGAGTTGGAAAGTGCATTTTATCAGGAAATGTATACTCAAGCTACTCAAACAATAAAAATTAGGTTATTTTAGAAAAGCCAAAATAAGGACAAGATAAAAGTGAAAATAACAGAGGTTGCCTGGTAAGTCTTCAAAATATTAATTTAGACTCTTATTGGAGGAAGACACAGAAACTATACTCCATTAAATTCTTCGTCATCTTCCTCATGTTGAAGAATGCCGATTTCTCTAAGGACCTATTTTGTATGAGGACAGATTTTGCTCTTTGAAGAGAACAAAGTACTCTTTTACCTTTAAAAATATTACTCAAAATATTGAGCTGTGAGATAAGCTATAGCAGTACTAAACATGGTACATTTTAGAACCATGCTGAAAAGTACAAGCTTTTAGGAGCTTACATCCAAAACCAAACTAAACAAATCTAGTAACACTTAGTGGGGGGAGGGGGCACCTAAGTGATACTTAATGGGGGGGACACTCATGTATGACCAATTGTCATACAGCTATAACAAAGGATAAATGTGAGCAAGGACTTTAATTAAGTCATAAGGGTCAATATTGAATGGAGAGAAACAAACCAGTTTATATATTTTTAAAATATTTGTTTATTTGTTTATATGGAGGTATAATAGCCTTGGTCCATAATTTTAAAACTATAAATGACACTCTACTAGGCTATATCTATCTATCATCTATCTGTCTGTCTATTCATACATTTTAATCCAAGTATTTAGTTTCTAAGTGATACTACAGGAAGGATGTGTGTGTGTGTGTGTGTGTGTGTGCACGCACGCGTGCTCGCACATATGTAGGGAAAGTACTCAAATTAAATGTCCTCAATGAAAGGATCTAAGAGTAATCTACAGTGTTATTTTCCTTACTTTTATCTTCCAAAGTTAAATTTGCCTTAAAGTACCATGTTTTTCTTAGCATAGCTAATGCTGCCGCTATCATTTGGCAATTTATTAAAATCTTTTTTGACAATATAGTTGTAAGTTGTACCTTTTACATGAAAAGTAATGTTTCGGGGCGCCTGGGTGGCTCAGCGGGTTAAAGCCTCTGCTTTCGGCCCAGGTCATGATCTCAGGGTCCTGGGATCGAGGCCCGCATCGGGCTCTCTGCTTGGCAGGGAGCCTGCTTCCCCCTCTCTCTCTGCCTGCCTCTCTGCCTCCTTGTGATCTCTCTCCCGCTGTGAAATAAATAAATAAAATATCTTTAAAAAAAAAAAACAAAAAACGNATGTCCACTTACTCATAGGAAAAATGGTATTTATTTATAGGAAAATACTTGCCTTCAACCTCCAATGGGTTTCAAGGTAAAGCAAGTTGCAATTTACCAAAATGACTTTAACTTTGTGCCAGGGAAAATTTAAATCTGGGGAAAACTGAACCAACTGGGACATTTCAAGTTGAGAAAGGTAGTTTGGAAGATGGAAATTATAATTTTTAAACAGATATTACATATAATAGTTTTCTGGGTATTCTGGGACTAACACTGAGTTGATTCATAGAACATGGAATCCGAAAAGGACTTAGAAATTACAACTCCCTACTCTCCCCACTATCACTTAAACAAAGACTTCCCCATTCTCGGGATGAAGAAAAAGAAAGAAAGAAAGAAGAAAGAAAGAAAGAAAGAAAGAAAGAAAGAAAGAAAGAAAGAAAGAAAGAAAGAAAGAAAGAAAGAAAGAAAGATTTTTAGTGCATGAGACAATTTTATCATTGTGAGCAAAGGAGGCATAACTCATAATATATACTTAAAACTGATGAAATGAACAATACCAACCAAGCGAAAAACTAACTTCAGTGGCTCAGGTTACTTGTCTGTGATTTAACTGTTCCATTTACTCTATTAAAAGTGACTCCACGAGCGTTCAGAGCTACTACTGGGACGACAAAGGGGATAGTACTTACCACAAATATCAGATCTCTAAAGCATACATTTAAAAGCATATATTATCATTTTTAAAATGAGTATATATATATATATATATATATATATATATATTCAGTGAACAAACCTCACAGGAGATTATTCTTGTATTTGAATTCAAAAGGCCCTTAAAATTTTGGTTTAATGTAACAGTTGCAGGAATACCACAAGCGTGTTCACACTGGTGACTTTGTCAGAAATGATCAAGGAGAGAGGAGCCTGGTCGACAAAAGCTGTTTAACAAAAAAATGCATGTGTTTACACAGTTCTTTGAAGCAGACCTAGAGCAGTTCGTTATCTGAAACTTGTAAGCAATGTGAGTATCTTCAGTGGGTGAAAAGGCATTCCCCCAAACTTCTGTACTTGGAAATGCTTGCATCAGTTGCAAGAACTAGAAAGCTGGACACTGAAGACACTCCCAAGATACAGCTGTTGATATGAACAAAGTGTTTTACAAACAGGGACATGAAACGCCTCTGCTAAAGTCAAGTCGAAAGGAAGCTGTCTAAAATACATAGGCCAGGGCGCCTGGGTGGCTCAGTGGGTTAAAGCCTCTGCCTTCAGCTCAGGTCATGATCTCAGGGTCCTGGGATCGAGGCCCGCATCGGGCTCCCTGCTCAGGGGGGAGCCTGCTTCCTCCTCTCTCTCTGCCTACCTCTCTGCCTACTTGTAATCTCTCTCTGTCAAATAAAGAAATAAAATCTTAAAAAAATAAAATAAAATAAAATACATAGGCCATGGCTGTGCTGAGCAATAATTACTCATTCATTTCTCTTGTTGGCAATACATCGGAGGCATTTACATTCAAGGAAGCCAAAGGCTCAGTAGAGCCTGTTGTTCTGTTTCATATCTGGGTAGTTCATTTTGGGAGAAAGCCTGCACGTGATGTATGATTAATAATCCCTTGTTGAGAATGTGTCCTGGAGAGCTGGTCACCCTCTTAGAGAAAGACTTTTTGTTTGCTGTATCTAAGGCTTAGGTCTTGGGCAAAATAATGACCTGCTGTGGCTTATTGAGTCTCTCTCCTAGAAAATGTGAGCAGACGCCGTGAGTGTGGCAGTGGTTATAACCCTAAAGTGAAGAGTTGTGTTAGGAGGTTTCCTAATAATCAACTTGTCACAGGCTGCAGCTTAAGGCCATGGAGAGTTGAGGAGCTAAATTCATTTTTTCCCCCTTCTGAAACCACAATACTTAGACCACTCCTGATAAAAATAAAGAAGAAAGTTCCCTAAGAGCATTTAATTCCCATTCCATATTCAAATTTCTCCAACTTTTCCCAAATGTCTGGGTTTTGGTTCCCAGTCAGAGTGTGATCAATCATCCCACATTGCTTTATCACTAATGTCCTTGTAAATCTTCGGCAACACCTCCAACACCACTCTCCTGTCCCTGCTTTAATTATTCTAAACTGAAATAATAATAATAATTATTATTATTATAATAACTATTATTAAGATGATTGTAGAGTCACATACTACATGTAAAAAATAATTCAGAGAGATCCTGGATATACTTTACCCAGTTTCCCCCAAATCATAAATACTATGTTACATAACTGGAGGATTCTATCACAACTAGGATATTGATAAAATCCACTGAGTTCAGATTTTCCTACTTTAACTTGTATGTGTGTGTCTGTCTGTGTGTGTGTGTCTGTGTGTGTTTGGGTTGTGTACCTATATTCATTTCTAAATAGTCATTTCAGCTAAACTCTATGGAGTGCCTGCTATCTGCCTGGCACCATTCTAAGTCCTTTGCGTGTGTAATCTCATTCGATACTCATTAAGTACAGTTCTTAGACCCATTTTACAGGTGAGAAAGGCTAACTGACTCAGCAGTGGCAGAGCAAGGCCAATTTACTTGACTGTCATGCCACGTGTCCCATAATTTCAGAGCACTTCTTAACACACAACATATAGCCTGGTGGAACTAGACTGTTTCAAGGGGAATGAGGCTAGGAACACGCTTCTAAAATAGCCATACAGTCTCTGTCCCTACAGGGGATTTTTAGGACTATGAAAATATTCCATATACTACTATATGGTGGATACATGATATTATGCACTTGTCAAATCCATAAAACCATACAACACAGAAGGTGAACACCAAGTAGACTTGTGTTCATAAAAATGTATCAATATTGGTCCATCAATTGTAACAAATGTACCACACTACTGCAACATGTTAATAATAGGAGAATGGGGGCGGAAGAAGTACCTGGGAACTCTTTGGACCTTAATTTTTCTGCAAACTCAGTACAGCTCTAAAAAAGAAAGTCCATTAATTTAAAATACAGTTTTTAGAAAGTCAATGGTTCTTTCTGATGGACTCAACAAAGCACGTGAAAATACTTTATTGTTGGGAGTCTCCAAACTGTGGTCACTGAGCATGTATCTTTCACCAGCTGCCATACATTATCTGAAGTGGCAGGAAAATACTGACAAAAACTCAGGCACTTAGAGGGTGCCCTGGGGATACAGGTGGCTTTTTTTCCCTTCCACATCTTCTCCCTGCTCCAACCTCAGTTGCTGAGCAGAGCAAGGGCAGAGAGAATAAAGTGTCTGCAATTCCCATCCATTCCTGAGCCCTGTGGAATTTGAACTTCTGCTTCCTGCATTGTCACTTGAACATTAAATCTTAAATGTCAAAATATTCCTCAAGACAGAGGGAGGACTTCACCATGGTATCCCCAGATCTCTTTTCCATACTTTTTGGGAGCTCTGAAAGAAAATTTTGCTACTGCTTTCAAAAATATTGTTTTTACATTCCTGTCGAAATTCACAAAGGGAATATTATATTTAATCCTTACCACAAGCAGAAATACTTATTTCTGGTGGAAATAATATTAGACAGGAATATCACAGAAAATATTATCTAAACTTTTATACAGAGTAAGCTATTTATCCTGCACTTCAAGAGGATTGTACGCATAGAGCAATCAGGACAATTGACAGTTGACTGCCCAGTCTGGAACTTGTTCCTTTGACCAACATGCTATACTCTCAGGCAAATCATACCACCACACATTATCATATAAAACCAGAGAGACAAATTAATCTTAGCAGCTATTTGGAGGAAGATATCTGAACATGCCTCACCCTCTCCGCCCCAAATCACAATCCAATATTAACTCATAATCTGTTTCATCGTCTTCAGTAATTGTACCCTTTGAAGACAATCTATGAATATGCATATGGCCTTTAGGCTCTTTAATTGCTATTTCATCCAATTAACAGATAATTAAAAATGCTTCATGTGAGTACTTCCTCCCCCCTTTCTTTTATCACCAAAAACTTCTCGGTGCCTGTAAGGAAGGCGTGCAGGAAGCAGTCCACATCAACTGCAGATGACACAGCCACCTTCCTTCTACCTGACTTTGTCACTTGACCCGCTAGATTTGGGATTTAATGATCTTCTATTCTCCTTTAACTAGTCAACTAGTTTCCATGGGACTAGTCATGAGATCTTCCCAAAGTGTCAGTGTGTGTTACTGGGGTCGTTTTCTTGTAGAGTTCATGTATGGATTATTTTCACAGGAAACAAAGAGTAAGTCATATTTTTGGCTAAACTGGTGGTCATACATATTCCATTATAGACACTGTAACCAGCCTTTTGGGCACCCATCAATGGGAGGAAATGGGCATACCTGGCCTCAGGAAGTAAAACCTGACTTGACAGAATAATCAAATAAATATATTTTAAGAGATTTCTTTGTTCTATAACAACCAAGAGGGAGGATATTGAACTATGATAATATACAACCCTCAAATCTCAATGACTCCATCCAGGTTTACTTCTCATTCCTGCAGCATGTCCAACATGGGTCAGCAGAGATCTCTGCTTACTTTGGTCTCCCAGGGGGCCAGGATGACAGAGGCTGCATGCGAACTCATGATCCCGTAATCACCGAAGTAGAAAAAAGGAAGTTTGCAGTTGAGCACCACCAATTAAATGCTTCCCCTTGGAAGTGACATGTGTCACTTTCACTTACATTTTATTGGCTGAAGCAAGTCACTGACCAAGTTTAACTTCAGTGGGATAGGAAGTGGCAGTCTTAACAGGGGCCCAGAAGGAAGAAAACCAGAATATTTGTGCATAGTTCTAATTATTACCATACTGCCTATTTCCTGTAACTGACACATAGGAGTTTAACAATACAATGTACTTTGGTGACGTTTGAGAATTTAGCGTTGAGTGTTTCAACTACACATGAGTGACCCTGAAGGTCTAGGATAAGCTCTAACGTCACATGAGGGAGCAGTTCAGCCAGTGAGTTAGCTTTGCGGTTCTCTACTTGTTAAAGTCACTGTAATTCAAGTAAGGTGATTAAAACTGTATCTCTGATAAGCATACTTGGTTGTCCTTTATGAGAAGTTTTATTGTTTTAGGAACTAAAAAAGTCTTTGTCTTCCTCTGAAGCATTGGTATGTTTCCAGTTGTAAATCAGAATCTGTTGATTTTGCACAGAATCAGGTCACAAACTTTGAATTAGCCCCAAGAGCTAATAAATTTTTGTATTTGCTTTTAAACTTGTTTTCTCCTTTGTAATTAATTTTAAAATAATGGCATTATATTTGTCCTTTTTATAAACAACCCCAGGTCTTTTTGGGAAAGAGATCAAGAATGATTTTTTTTTTTGAAAACAAGACAAAAGTAAACAAAATCCCGTCGCTTTGTTTAGAAACAATACTTTTCCTGGAATTGGTACTGTTGGTAAGGTCCTACATATGTAAATAAAGCATCAGCAACAGGGGAAACCCATTTGTTGATATGCAGAGGACAAAACGTTAAGTGTATTATGATTCTCAGAGCAAGCTCTTACTAGTGGGAAGGAAACCTTGCTCCCCACATGTTTTCCATCTGCCAAAAATTCTTCAACAGGTATATACAGCCTACTTATTTTTATTATTAGAGATTAGACTTGAATATAATATTTCTTGTAGGAGTAACATTATGACTTAAACTTATATTAAAAACTATGTGACGATCTTAAAGAGAGGAGACCTCCTGGGGTAGAGAGGGAATTGGTATAGATAAGAGGATATCCAGAAAATTAAACTTTCATGGTAATATCTTATTTATTGAAGTTGTGACAAGGATGCAAGAATGATAAAGGATTCATGTCTATAATGCTTTGGATTTTGTGTATTTCTTAAAATTTTTTTTAAGTACATCATTACCTTCAGCGTCTCTCCTAAGACTCATTTTTTAAACAAGGAAGCTCTTAAAACAGGAAAATTAAGGAGAAGGGAAGGCATGGAAAAGATCATGGCAAAGAACGAGTCCTTTAATGACAGATTTCTCAGAATTGAGGAGGCTTAGAGCCAGAAGGGACTTTAGGAGTCCACTAATGGGGGCGCCTGGGTGGCTCAGTAGGTTAAAGCCTTTGCCTTTAGCTCAGGTCATGATCTCAGGGTCCTGGGATCAAGCCCCACATGGGGCTGCACACTCAGTGGGGAGCCTGCTTCCTCCTCTCTCTTTGTCTGCCTCTCTGCCTACTTGTGATTTCTGTCTCTCTGTCAAATAAATAAATAAAATCTTTAAAAAAAAAAAAGGAGTCCACTAACGGAAGCCCTTCTTTTTAGAAGAGTTAATCTGTTTGAGATCATGTAGCCAGTGGAGCTGGTGGAGGACATGGGAGTAAGACTCTCAAATCCAGAACTCTCGACCACAGTCTGTGCCAAGCATTACACAACTTCCTTGAGTTTCCTCTTTGTTTAGTCACTGGTGGTGTTAAATTTCATCTTTGTGACAAAAGAACATCTGTGAGCTAGAAGTACACCTCAAAATCATATTTATTGGCAAACTGGAGGAAGTATCTTAAACAAGGATGCTAATGGACAATGATTAGGATAACCACCATGGCCAAAAAGAAAAAGTCACTGAAGAAGTAATTGCAATTGGTTACCTAGAAGAAGCAAAGCAATGTAGGAAGAGGAGCATCATATCAGGAAGTACAAAAGGAATGCCACTTAAAAGGACTGCATCCTTTCCACTGACAAGAATGTTACTACAGTTCATTGTGCAGGTGCAGAGTCTGAAGGGTGAAAGAAGCAGAGAGCTTCCAGAAGCTAAATAGAATAGGCACAAAAGTTGAAGAGCAAAAATGAGATGCAAAGAGGAAATTTAGAATCTCACCTAGGGAAGCAAAAATGGCTGTTATCTGAATAATAATATTATATCATATGGAAGGATGTTATATGGGGAAACTTAGATTTTCTTCAGTTTGTAGATGCCTGTCTGTAGATAGAATACGAAAATGTCTTTGGCATCAAAAAGGACTTAGACTTGAGAGAAAAAAAAAATCTTAACATTTTAGACACTAGAATGATCTCCAAAAAAGGCCAGCTGCTTTTCCTGTTCTGGCGATAGTTGTAAAGGAATAAATTCCTTAAGTCTTGCTGATTTAGATGCAGTCCAGCCTGATCTAAGAATTACTTCTGGTCTACAAATATAACAAGGAATCACGTTTCTGGTAAGAGCTAACCCTAACTGACTTGATTCTCAACATCCTAATTGCAGATTCTAGGAAACCTAGACACAGAACTGGGGAAAGATAACTCCCTGGGCTCATTTGGGCCAAGTACAGTACCTGCAGTCCCTCACATGAACCCTTGAGTCCCTCGGGTTATCAGCCAACCGTCACTGGCAGAGAACTTACTTTAATATAAAAGGAAGCACTTATCTAGCTTAGTATTCCAAGAAACTTAAGAACAGCTGCAACTTGGCCAGGAATCTTGTTTATCTTTTTAATTGTGTATATATGCCCAGAGGCTCTCCAATGGCTCTAAATATAAAGAATAAATAGTGCGCAGGAATTCAGTAATTAAGAGTCTCCTGTTGTTTCCTGTGTGGTAATTTTCACAGAGACCACCATGATAATTTACTCACTTGAAGCCGAGACAGAAAGAAAGTGCCAGGAAAAAAGTCAGAAGGAATTAGCAATTTAGGCGGCACATTTCACAATCAGACCCACATAGGTTGGGTTTTGAGCAAACTCAAGGCTACCTTGAGTATAGGGATGGAAAAAATCCTTTCTTCAGAATGAATGTCTTTTTTTATAAAATTGACTTTGCCTGTTAAATGAGTCTTGTTTCTAACCTCACAATGATTTCTTAGTAGTACCTCCATCTGATGTGGTTCTGTTCCCTGAGAAGTGTTTTAGATCGTGGCTTTCGGATTTGAACGGGCGGGTGAATCATTTCGTTAAAACACAGCTTCTGATTCAGTAGGTGTGCAGAGGGGCCTGAGAGACTGCATTTTTTTTTAAAGATTTTATTTATTTATTTGACAGAGAGAGAGACACAGCTAGAGAGGGAACACAAGCAGGAGGAGTGGGAGGAGGAGAGGCAGGCTTCCTGCTGAGCAGGGAGCTCTACGTACGTGGGACTTGATCCCAGGATCCTGGGATCATGACCTGAGCCAAAGTCAGACTCTTAACGACTGAGCCACTAAGGCACCCGGAGAGTCTGCATTTCTAACAAGGGCATAGGAAATGCTGATGCTGGTGGTGGTCTGGTAATGATGCTTTGAGTTGCAAGGCTTTAGATAACTTCGAAACTCATCTGGCAGTTGCTATTTTAGATTTTACAAGACACTCTCTGAAAAAATTAAATTAAATTAGATTAAATTAAGCCCAGGCAACAGGAAGCTAGGATGATTTTCAATGCTAACTGGTAATGTCTCTTCGGGGCAAGAAGGGAGCTATTGCAAGTTGAGACCTCAAGAGCAAGCTGGCAGACAAAGCAGTGCCAGGCAAGCCTCTGGCCTGTGGAGGAAGTAGGGATCAGCCCAAATCACCATGCCCAAGGGGTTATGGCAAACTCAGGGCTAAGCAAGGCCATTTTTCATAACAAAGAGTTAGTCTGGTTGACGGGGTCCAGAAATAACCATAATTGAGCCATGAGGCAGTGATTTTGTTCCAAGGTGTCAACCTCTATCGAAACTGGATTCACCTGTGTTGGGATGGGAAGAGACAAAGTCTAGGCTTGAGATGGTAGCTGGGCCCTGTCACACAGGCTGAGGCTGTGAGCTGAATGACTACCACAGAGAAGAACTATACCAGGGCAGAAATCCAGTTCATCAGGATGAATGGACATGCAGATGGAGAGTTAGGAGGAAAGTTGGCTGAGATCAGGGGCTCATCCAAGAGATACCAGATGCTGGGATTAGGGCAGCAAAGCTAATTTCATGCCTCTGAAACTCAGCTGTTAATGCACTATCAGACCTATTCCCAATGCACTCAGGAATTGGGTGAGATTTAGCCTTCAGTCAAGAAGTCTTCAATACTTGGAGCTAAGTGGTGCTTTGAGAAAGGAAGATGTGAAGAGGGAGAAGCCAGCTCCCTGCAGAGCAGGGAGCCCAGTGCGGGGCTCAATCCCTGGACCCTGAGATCATGGCCTGAGCCGCAGGCAGACACTTAACCGACTGAGCCACCCAGGTGCCCCGGAAGGTATGAAGCTGCCTACTGGGTGGGAGGCACTATGCAAGGTGCTTAGTACATACTGCTTATGTATGATTAAAGACTAGTTTCTCTGGGAAGATAGGAGAATGAGTTGTAGCCCTTTGAAGAGATACTAGTCAAGTGGGAGAGGCAAACATTGGCATAAATAATTACAAGTTCTCATAGCCGCCTAGATGAAAGGGGAGGCTTAAATGCAGAGCTGTCCATGGCATTCATACACTTGACTAAAGGCTATGCCTTCAAATGATTTGCAAGAATAATAGTTAAATAGTATCAGGAGGAGCAGGACTATTGCCATTAAAGAAAGTTTGCTTTAGACTTGGAGGTTGGAGGGTGAGGATACCCTTGCAAAAAACGCAATTGTTAACCTCACGATTATGACAAAAGCAAGTCCAAGAAAAATACTGTTTCCTCTCATACAGAATATGAAATCACCTCTCTTCTGTGAGAAAAACCAAACTGGTGAGGAGCTATTTTGGATGATCTCTGCCCCCATCACTTAACCTCATTTGGCTTCTTATTGTCTTTTAAATTGCCTTGTCAAATCTCACTGGAGAAGCAGACCTATTTATTCTCTTTATTCAGGAGTTTACAGCAACTGTCTTACAAAATATAACTTTAATATTTTGGGAAGATAGGGAAATAAAAGTCCAAATGACTATAAAAGATAACTCTTAAATTAAGCGTGGCAGCGAAAGCATCAGTAAATATGAGGTTGAACCTGGTTGCCTTGCTGTGTGAAGTCAGCAGGGTCCAGATGACTCTTGTGATGATCGCTCTTGCCATACAGCTAGAAAATCTATGAGGCTGATCTTTATCATGAGAAGGCTGTTTACCTGTCAAAATAACCCCATCCCTCAATTCGATCAGAAAGGGAGTTCTTTCCATCTTTCCATTTGGCCACATTGCATTCTCAGGGCACAAATTCAGGCCAGAAACGCTAAGCTAACAATATTTTATGGGACATTCGATGGCCCAACACTCAAATATTTCCCTCACTGGTGTCTGAAATTTCACTTGTGATATCTGCCTTCATTTATTTGGTTTGGGTTGTGCAACGTCGCTTGTCCTGAAATTCATACTTTCTCCTAAGCACTGTTTGTAATTAGCGTAGGGTAATGTTGACACCTCACGTGATTAACAATTTTCTGAATGCTAGGCATGCCTTAGATTAGATACCTGAGTCAAAAGGGAATACTACAACTCGTGATTTTCTTTCTTAGAAGAGGAAACTTTTAGGGGTGCCTGGGTGGCTCAGTCCATTAAGCGTTGGACTTTGGCTCAGGTCATGATCTCAGGCTCCTGGGGTTGAACTCCATGTCAGAATCCTCAATGAGCAGGGAGTCTGCTGGTCCCTCTGACCCTGCGCCATTCATGCTCTTTCTCACTCTCCCTCCCTCAAATAAATAAATGATAAAAAAAGAGAGAGAGAGGAAACTCTAAGAATGTTATTTGTTTTTATATTATTCAGGGTTCTGCAGAGAATCAGAACCTATAGATATATAGATATGTAGTATATAGATAGATACAGATATATATAGAATATACATACATACAGAACATGTATAATATGTATGTATAAAATACAATACATACTATATATTTTGAGAGATATATCTCTCATGAGATGTTTATTTTAGAGAATTGGCTCAAGCAGTTGTGGGGTCTGGCAAGTCCAAAGTCTGTAGGACAAGCTGTTAGGCAGAAAACTCAGGTAAGAGTCATTATTTCCATCTTGAGTCTGAAATCATCATGGCAGACCAGTCAGGCTGCTGACAGGTATGGTTTCCATGTTGCAGTCTTAAGACTGGATTCCTTCTTCTTTGGGAAACCTAGGTTTACTTGTAAGGTCTTCAGCTGGATGGGGCCCACCCACATGGTGAAGGGTAATCTACTTTACTCAAATTTTACCAATTTAGATGTTAATTATATCTAAAAGATACCTTCTGCCCAGCAATATCTAGGCTGGTGTTTGGCCAAATAACCAGGCACGATAGCTTAGTCAAGTAGACACATAAAATCAATCATCTTATTTGTATTCGTATTGAACATGGAGCTAAACTTATATTTCTAAAAACTAAAACCATCTAAATATTTCTCAACTTTTTATCAATTGTTGCTTGGTCTAGCCCTAGATTTTATCTCCAGGCTTGACTAGATCGCACCTTTCTAACTCACCCTAAGCAGCCTGGGGAAGCTAGATTTTGCCTCTAGTTCTGTGCCTCAGGTCTGGAGCTAGGAACTTTCACCACCTCCACCAGGCATGGAAGAAGAACTGATCCCCGTACCTTCTTTGTACTTCACTTCTGTGAAGTATCTATTAGCTCCTGTCTTGGGGTTCATTCATCTATTTTTAATAAAGTTCCATTAGCTCACACTTTACACGTGAACTGTGATAAGCTGTTTATAACATTAACTCATGAATCCTTATAACCCATGAGGCTGATACTGCTATGATCTTCATTTTTTCTTCATGAATTTAAATAACTGGTTTAAAATCACAGGGTCAGTTCATGACCTTTAACCATTCCCTTAATTATTAGGCAATCTGTATATTAAGAAAGACATTTTGTGGGGCTACTGGGTGGCTCAGTCAAGCATTTGCCATCTGCTCATGTCATGATCCCAGGGTCCTGGGATAGAGTCCCGCATCCGGCTCCTTGCTCAGTGGGGAGAGTGCTTCTCCCTCTGTCTGTTGCTCCCCTTGCTTATGCTCTCTCTCTCATCAAATAAATGGAATCTTTATTTTATTTTTTTAAAGATTTTATTTCCTTATTTGAAAGATAGAGACTGAGAGAGAGAGAGCACGAGAGGGGGGAGGGTCAGAGGGAGAATCAGACTCCCCGCTGAGCAGGGAGCCCCATGTGGGACTCTATCCCGGGACTCCAGGATCATGACCTGAGCCAAAGGCAGTCACTTAACCAACTGAGCCACCCAGGTGCCTCCAAATAAAATCTTAAAAAAAAGAAAGAGGTTTTGTTACCTCCCACCATGGTTTGAAAGAAGTCAGTTATTAAAAGTATGTACCACCTCTGTTTATCATTATCATGAATATTAGGGAATGTGTACTAGATTATTGTAGCTATCTTTAAAGCAAATGCAGTTTAGGGGAACTTGGGTGGCTCAGTAGGTTGAGGGTCCAACTCTGGGCTTCAGCTCACGTCATGATCCCAGGGTGATGGGATCGAGCCCCAAGTCAGGCTCCATGCTCAGTGGGGAGCCTGCTTAAGGTTCCCTCTCCCTCTCCCCTTGCCCCTACTCATGCGCGCACACGCTCTCTCTCTCTCAAATAAATAAATCTTAAAAAAAAGAATAACAAATGCGTTTAATGGCCTTTTCTCAATTGAATCAATTCCATTTAAAAATAGCTACACTGTACTTGGGATACTTTCTGCCTGATTCTTGTAACCCTAAAAGTTTTTCGAGTTACTCTCATAGATTTTTCAAAAATCCTATCTATGTGACCACAGGGATTTAATGATTTGGGAGACAACGACCATGGATTTCAGTCAACGTGGTCCCTATTGCATCCAGACACGACTAAAGAGTAAGCCCGGTGATTGTTCTAACATACACATAAGAAGCATTTACATCTTGGCTGTGGGTCTTTAGGTTACAAGACTGTAATCCTGCAAGTCATCACCATTATAAATAGTCAGGCTACCACAGAACATTTCATCTAAAGATACATCATCATGATGGAAGGCAACTATGATATGTCATGTTGTGGACTCTGATGCTTGATTTTAAAAATATGCTTACAATCAAATTGAATCAGCTTAACACAAAAATAATTATGAAGATTGAAATTTCCCATTCCTCCAAGACTTTTTTTTTTCTTGGCTTGTTAGTAAACTGATGTGGAAGAGACTTTCTCCTCTGAAGGAGACTGCTGTCTCAACTAATAAATCACATAAGCTCCAGTGAATGTATGCCATCACCCTCAGGAATGACAGATCTATCTTTGTCACTCTTGTGGGATTTGAGCATTGATGCTGTAAGAGAACTTGACTAATAACCTTCACCTGGACCTTCCAAACTCTGCACGTAACTCCTTGAAAAAGGTTAATATTTTCACAGGTTGACAAGGTTGGGAGAAGAGGGTCACTGAGCACTTTGACACTTTTAAGTCAGCTTATAGTAACTCGATGAAAAACCTTAGGTTTTGCTGTATTTGGCAGTCATTGGGACAAATGACAATGAGTATATGTGACCCTCAGAACGAATTTGGCTTCATTCTCTCAGTTATGTGCTTTCAAGGGCAGTTTACACAAGGTCCAGTTTGACTAAAAGGATGCATCATTGATGTTCCCTGAGTTTTGATGGAATGCCTTTCACTTTATATTGCTTTTAATTCTAACGCTAGTTAGCCACTTACGGGTGTGTTGTGTCAGTGAGGTAGATTCATTAGGGCAGTGAATAGGAAGAAGCAATCTATTCCCCTTATTCCATGCAAAATTTAAGACAAAGCTAAAGTTTACTGAAGACAGATCCATACTCAGAGGAAAGGAAAATTCTTAAAAGCCCATTAAACTTCTATACAGATATTTGAAAATAGATCTATTTAGATACTATCCAGGTGTGCTCAATTCTTTTCCCGCTCTCAATGTCATTTTGGTTTAAAAATACACTGCATTTACATCCCATGACCAAAAGCCTTAGAACATCACAAAAATGGTAATTGAGCATTATATTTCATGCACCCAACAAATGCCGATTTCAAGAGACTACACAAACAGGATTCTTTAATTTGTTTTATTGATGACAGAAACAAGTGCATAATTAAAGATTTGATGAGGAATCTGCAAACAATAAAGAATGTGTCTATTGCCAGCAAAATACAATTATTCCAGGTCCTTTAGACACTATAAATATAGAGCTCTTTCACACCAGATGGTTCATATGTGACAAAGCCATTTTAGGAGGTTTAATTGTGCTTCTACAAAACCTTCAAAGAGTGAGGTAGTTTCCTTTACCCACGTTGTTCCCCACATTTCCACTATACTTTCAATGAGCTTAAATTCTTTCACATAACCTGTAAACAATTTTTCCAGAAGGCCAAGCCTTCTTTACAAAGTGTTTCTTTCTACTTGATTTTTCTTAAAGAGAATTTCAAGAATTGCTACACAACTAGAGGAATTTGAGAGAATCAATGGTTGGGCATTTTCATTGCGATTAGATTTAGATGCACGAGAACACATTCTACAAATTTCATAGTTGAGCTGATACCCTCCTGTTTCTATCTGTAAACTCTGATTTAAAAACTACTTCCTCAAACTACTTATTTTCTCTCAGCCACTACTATCAAGTAACTGCAAGTTCTTCACAACAGTGGGTTAGGCTCTGTTTATTAGCTACTTGAGTCCACTACAGAACCACCGTTCATTCTCAGAAGTCACCAGGAAAACATCTGCAGAATTTATAGATACATACAGATTAGCTAGCTTATTTGTAAGACTTCATTCAAAATCTATTTACAGACATACACTTGAGAGAATTACTGCACTCTTCAAAAACTTATCAATGGAGTAAAAATTGAGGAAGATACTTGCATTCCTGCATTAACCCTGAGAATGACTTTAATGACCACTGTGAAATTAACTTGGGGAACTGCAGCATGATTTTAGTTCAAAAGTAAGGGTCAATATTCAACTAATTGCCAAATCAGTTAACCTTCACCAAGGAAAAGGAGATGGTGGTAAATTGTATTTCGGGAGGAGGGGGGAGGGGTGGGGCAAAAGTCACAATCTACTCCTTGTCACTTATTTTTTCAGCCTCAAGAAGCTTTGCAAATTTTAAATGGTTGAAGAAATGACACAATAGATCTTACAGATGGCTGCAATTATAAAATAAAGTCTTAACGTAAATTTGTAGTAAAGTGGTTTCCATGTGTAACAAGACCATCAGATTATTACCTCAAGATCAAGGCCGAATTCTAATGTCTGAGGAACTGGCCACTCTATTCAGCCCCTTCCTCATTGGGACTATTTGCATTTGGCATCTATGTTGAAGGTGTCTATGGTTGGCAGAATGAGGAAAAGGCTTCTTTAGACAACACAGAAGAAAGTGTGATTTTTCCCCCCTCTATTCCTTCCTCTACCTTCAGTTGTTCTTCTTCTGACATCTCCAATTAAAAGTTTCTTTCCCCATAATTTAATAATGGGCAACCTAGCCATTGTGAAGTGGATGTGCGGAGAAATCTGTCAATGCAACTGTATTTCAATTCATTCTCATTCCACAGCTTATCATCAATTCTTACTGTCCCATCAGTGGATTCTCTAAACGGAACATTATGCAACTCAAGTTTCAGGCCTCATTAACAGGGTCTACAGTGGTATGAAAAATACAGCTCCAGAAAGAATATGATTACTGAATACTTCCATCATTGTATTCACCAGATTTTTTTTATTTTTTTATTTTTTTTTCACCAGATTTTAAAGACTGCTTCATTTCTAATACTGAATTTCATGCCTTGACCATTCACTGACCCAAATATATTTACTTATAACTAATCCCAGGGAATTATTTACCTACAAATGCTATTATATCTTGTTGACTTTTTAAAATCAAGCCCCCCAAATTAGTACCTAAGAAGTCTTGTCAAAGAGTATGCATGCTGAAGAGAAAAATCACTTTCTTCTACCTTTGAATTTTTTAAAGTGTGTTTTGGCAATGATGAATATGATAATTATTGTTGCAATACTTTAAATGGCCTTTTCTTTTAAAACCTCAAACCATGAAAAATCATTGTTATATTGCTCTTGCACCTGTGATTTTCTGAGTAGCTAGATCCATCACTTTCAAGCTAACACTCTAAACAGTTTGATTCATTACACTTTCCAGAAAAATATACCCTAGGAACATTTTATTTCAATAATACCTGACTTTGAGTTCAAGACTAGCAAGGATGCTCTAATTTAAGGTGATCTTTTGGTTAGATGAACCATGACAAGTTAACATTGCTCCAAATGTACTAGGTAGGTTGACAGTAAGCAGTAAACCAAGAGGGAATTCACACCATGAAGACAGTGGCTAAATAACCTCTAAATACTAACCCCCACTGAATAGTTTTGAACTAGAAGGAAGAAAGGAATGAAAATAGAGACCAATTTCCTTTAAAAAAATGAGAAAAAAAATGAGATGAAAATATTCACTATGTTCACTTCTTGATAAGAAATGTGTTCTGGCTATAATCTCCTCACTATCTAACTGCATTAAATATTTCTTTTTTTTATCTAAAACTTTGCTTAAGTAGTACAGTATCAACTCCATGAATATAATGTCTATGTACCACTTATTTTCTAAAACTAACTTCCTAATCCCTACTGCTAATTATGTTAGATACAAATTTGTGGGTACTCAACATTTATCCAATTAATTGACCAAATGAACTAAAATTTTTATGACCTTTGTCATAGGCAATGCTTATCAAAAAGCTGGTACTCTTTGTCTCCTTTGGGAGGAGATATCTGGAAAACAGGTGAACGAATCCTACTTGTGGTAAAAACAAAGTGACAGGTGTTTTAAAATGTCCACTAAAACTATTTGTGAGCATTACTATTTATAACTTGTTTCTGCATATCCACATAAGAAGAAATCCACATTACAAAGAATTCTTTGATCACAATTAGCATCAGAATATGAAATAGGGGATCCTTACGATGTTTCTCTAACCCCTTGCTTTAGTCCCTGAATCCTGATTGCCCTAAATATTTCAGAAAAGATAAAGTGAACAAGCGTTGTCATTTTCTGCTTAAAATACATTTTCCTGGGGTTCCTGGGTGGCTCAGTTGGTTAAGTGACTGCCTTCGGCTCAGGTCATGATTCCAGGGTCCTGGGATTGAGCCCCACATCGGGCTCCCTGCTCAGCAGGAAGCCTGCTTCTCCCTCTCCCACTCCCCCTTCTTGTGTTCCCTCTCTCACTGTCTCTGTCAAATAAATAAATAAAATCTTTAAAAAAATACATTTTCCTAATCATAATGGTAAACTGAACATATACTTTCAAACAGGAATTTTGTAAGGAAAAAGAATGCAGTGACTGAGCGCTGAGAGGGAATGGGGAGCATAAACTTCATCTGGCAGCTGATTTTATAGTACGACTCCCCTCAAGTGGACGGAGCTTCTACCACCTTAATGAAAAGGCTCCTACAATTCTTTCGACCAAGATATACTCATTAATTGCCTCAAGTGTTCAAGAGTGCTGATGTGAGGAAAGCAAGACCCCTTGTTTAGGTACAATCACATCAAGCAATAAAATGGATATGATGAAGAATTTAACCTACNAGCTAGATCCATCACTTTCAAGCTAACACTCTAAACAGTTTGATTCATTACACTTTCCAG
The DNA here is from genome assembly GCA_002007465.1 of Ailurus styani. Lineage (NCBI taxonomy): Eukaryota > Metazoa > Chordata > Mammalia > Carnivora > Ailuridae > Ailurus > Ailurus styani. Next base: position 3,096,050 of record LNAC01000210.1, read on the forward strand.
AAAAATATACCCTAGGAACATTTTATTTCAATAATACCTGACTTTGAGTTCAAGACTAGCAAGGATGCTCTAATTTAAGGTGATCTTTTGGTTAGATGAACCATGACAAGTTAACATTGCTCCAAATGTACTAGGTAGGTTGACAGTAAGCAGTAAACCAAGAGGGAATTCACACCATGAAGACAGTGGCTAAATAACCTCTAAATACTAACCCCCACTGAATAGTTTTGAACTAAAAGGAAGAAAGGAATGAAAATAGAGACCAATTTCCTTTAAAAAAATGAGAAAAAAAAATGAGATGAAAATATTCACTATGTTCACTTCTTGATAAGAAATGTGTTCTGGCTATAATCTCCTCACTATCTAACTGCATTAAATATTTCTTTTTTTTATCTAAAACTTTGCTTAAGTAGTACAGTATCAACTCCATGAATATAATGTCTATGTACCACTTATTTTCTAAAACTAACTTCCTAATCCCTACTGCTAATTATGTTAGATACAAATTTGTGGGTACTCAACATTTATCCAATTAATTGACCAAATGAACTAAAATTTTTATGACCTTTGTCATAGGCAATGCTTATCAAAAAGCTGGTACTCTTTGTCTCCTTTGGGAGGAGATATCTGGAAAACAGGTGAACGAATCCTACTTGTGGTAAAAACAAAGTGACAGGTGTTTTAAAATGTCCACTAAAACTATTTGTGAGCATTACTATTTATAACTTGTTTCTGCATATCCACATAAGAAGAAATCCACATTACAAAGAATTCTTTGATCACAATTAGCATCAGAATATGAAATAGGGGATCCTTACGATGTTTCTCTAACCCCTTGCTTTAGTCCCTGAATCCTGATTGCCCTAAATATTTCAGAAAAGATAAAGTGAACAAGCGTTGTCATTTTCTGCTTAAAATACATTTTCCTGGGGTTCCTGGGTGGCTCAGTTGGTTAAGTGACTGCCTTCGGCTCAGGTCATGATTCCAGGGTCCTGGGATTGAGCCCCACATCGGGCTCCCTGCTCAGCAGGAAGCCTGCTTCTCCCTCTCCCACTCCCCCTTCTTGTGTTCCCTCTCTCACTGTCTCTGTCAAATAAATAAATAAAATCTTTAAAAAAATACATTTTCCTAATCATAATGGTAAACTGAACATATACTTTCAAACAGGAATTTTGTAAGGAAAAAGAATGCAGTGACTGAGCGCTGAGAGGGAATGGGGAGCATAAACTTCATCTGGCAGCTGATTTTATAGTACGACTCCCCTCAAGTGGACGGAGCTTCTACCACCTTAATGAAAAGGCTCCTACAATTCTTTCGACCAAGATATACTCATTAATTGCCTCAAGTGTTCAAGAGTGCTGATGTGAGGAAAGCAAGACCCCTTGTTTAGGTACAATCACATCAAGCAATAAAATGGATATGATGAAGAATTTAACCTACAGCATCTAACATAGGCTTCGCCTAACTAATCCTGCATGTCCTGTAGGTGGAGTTTCGCTGTGCTTTTTTGCTGTGCCCGTAGGTCACTTTTTTTTTTTTTAATGGTAATATTTTGAGAAAAGAATAGAGGGTGTTTACCAAAAAAAAAAAAAAAAAA
>LNAC01000210.1:3098234-3149832 GCA_002007465.1 Ailurus styani
AAAAAAAAAAAAAAAAAGAGCCATGATTCCCTAACAAGTTTTCTCTTATTTCTCTTTCCCTTTCACTCTTCCTTTGCATTTTTGAAAGCAAAGGTAAGAACAGGTATTAGTGTATTCATCCCTGCCAGTTGCAGGTCTCAGAGAGCGAGCAGCACACCCTTGTACTGGATGGTTCTTTGGGTGCATCATGAATGGAATCCTTAAAAAATGACGGTAACCAGGAATATTTCTAATAGCAAGTATCTTTAGGAAATACCCAAGTTTTGTTTATGTCTGAACACTTCATTTTAAAATCCTGATTTCTACCCATGTGTTTAGGAAAAAGCTGACAAACTTGGGTCTGATATGTAAAAACTGGGAAAAAAAAAGTGGGAGGAAGAGAACATGCAAAATAAGTTAATCATTATCATTCTAAGTGCCACCAGTTCTGTTTATATTCATGCACATGTGAATTGTTGAATCTCATTTGATCAACCCAATTAAACATTAAATAATTGCAGCCAATTATGCAAATATCAGCAACAATATTAATTTGTTGATCTTTTTGAGCAGATTAGCCTCACATGTTCCTAATGCTAGACTATCTTACGCCATAAATGATCAATTAGTGTTAGGATAACTAAGTCTTGAAGAATGGATAATTGCCTAGTTATAATGTGTCACTCTTGCTGTATTAATCCACTGCAATTAAACAAATAGTGCACAAGGAAAAAAGATGTGCAGATGTTCCTTTTAAATCTATCTAACAAGTTAGTGTCAAGGTCAATTTTCTTTCTTATTACTTAAAAGAGAATGGCAGATTGTATTCTCTGTTTTAGGAGACCTCCAGTTTTTTAAAATGTATATCCTTAGTTTTCACTCCATCTGGTAGAAATGGCTTAAAATGCTCTTAAGGTTTGATGAAAGAAATTATAGAGACATAATGTCAAGACATATTGTTCTCTAACTTCTAAGACGGACATGTGTTGCCATACTAAATTTAGAGATGCAAAGTATAAAATGTATTTATGGCAAACAAATGATTTCCATTTGTCATAGAAATGTGAATCTAGTTATTAAGTGCTAGTTGACAGGTTAGAATTACCTTTAAGTCTTTTCTAGACTACTCTATTAAAAATGAGGTCACAGGATTTAGCCAAGGCAAGTGCATACCCTTAGAATACTACTTGGTGAACATGTAGAGAGGACAGTTAAAGTACTTGAGGCCTGAGAAGAACAGACTCTTCCAAGACTTCAGATCGCCAATTAAAAGCCCCCTAAAAGATATTTTTACTATTCCTTTTCATCTTATACTTCCCTAATTTTCATTTTACCATTCCTATCTAAAAGGACCCTATGGCCAAAAGTCTTGGAAAAGAATCAAAGCCCCATTTGCTATGTGCTGCTAAATGCCTTAAGGAAATTTTTCTAACACATCAAACCTTTAGAATGTTTTTTTCCCTTGCTCTGAAAAGAGAATGAAATATGATCAGCAAGATGAAAGTTATTAGAACTGAGGGAAACCAAAATACAATGTCTGAGAGTTCACCTTCCAAGGGTAAATGTTTTCTAGCAAGATCTGACTTTCCCCTAGATAAAGCAGGATTCAGTTTTAACTCACAACTCCTAAATGAGGAAAATAACATCTAGAATTGCTCTCCCTGTAGCCTAAACACGTGACCATCCAATCCCCATTCAACGGAAATGAACACCTACAAAAGCAAAGTATACCTCTTTGCTTTCTACCAAAAAGCTAGAGATGAGGATTTAGTTTGTATTTAACACCTAACGAATGTCATTTCCATTTGGTTGGTATGATATCACAACCTCGCTAGAGCTGTTATTTCAATTTCAAGACAGTCTTCAAATACAAAATAATCTCTCCAACAAGCTATGCCTTTGAGTATCTCTAATGACTTAGCAGTCCCTGGAAAATAAAGACAATATGAGGTACATGTGCACAATGTCAGAATCAATCACAAATTCTAATAAAGAGGTTTCATAATATAGAAACAAAGGTGGTACACTTCTATAGAAGCTAAATGTTCATTCATTATTTAATGAGTATCTATTATGTGCCAGGCAGGGGGCTACAAAGATCTCTAAGACACAAGACCCTCCGTCTTGTATTGGAGCCTGACAAACAGCCAGTTACGATACACTGAAGTAAGGGCAATGGTGGAAATGTGCACAGGTTTTGCTGATGCACAAGGAGAACTTGGAGCAGACTGTGACAACATCAGGAAGAAGGGGAGAGATTTACCTTGAGATGGACATGGGGGGGGGGCTGCAAAAAAAAAATGTGAAGAGAAGAGAACCGGTTTTTCAAAGTCTTAATTATAAAAAACCAAAACAAAACTGAACCATTTTTCTGAAGATGAAGATGTATCATGGGAAATTTACCTATGAAATTTACTCAGATCAGTTTTCAAACACAAATTCATTTGGTTGAGGAGACTATAACTTATGCTAAAGAAGAAACAAACAATTGTGTATCTGAGTAAAGTATTAGGGAGGCACTAAGATTATTGAGGAAAATTCTATGCTATATGGCTTACATGATCATCTTTCCAAGAGAAGGTAAAGTAAGCTTCTACTACCAAGTTTACAAAATATCACTTGATTGCAATTCATTTTCTCTGGCATGAGGAAACAATCACCCCGGTAACACTGATAATACAAACTACATTATGCACAACTAAAAAACAGGAAACTAAAGAAATCTGTCGTAATTCAACTGCAACAGTCTGTCTCAACAGCATACAGATGATATCCTGTATTTTCCATTCAGGACACTATGATTGTCCAGTTGCTCTCTTCTCTTCCATACTACAAAAGAAAAGCAAGAAAACACGTTTAAGTGCAAAAGCTAACAGTGCAGGAATCGCTTATAAACTCAGTAATATAACCAACAACATCATACAATAGGTATGCTCCTGTTTTGAACATTAAAAGCATATTCAGATTAAAAATAGGATTAGAGAGAAAGAATCAAATACATGGAAAGAATCACAAATTTTATAATTATGGTTGAACTCAAAATTTAAAGCTGCTATAGGTCTCGAAGTAATGCCTTTTCATTACCATTCCATATTTAGCTTCTGCTGTCCAAATAAAGTAACTGAGTTAAATTTAATTATTGTCACCTTTACTCTGAAGAAGTGATGCTCAAAGTGAATACCCCAGACCAGGAGCATCAGCATCACTGGGAACTTGTTTCAAATGCAAATCCTCAAGCCCAAAATAGAGCCCAGACTTCACTGAATCAGAAAAGTCTGGGGAATGGGTCCCAGCAACCATGCTTCAGCCAACACTTCCTGGTGATTCTGACACTAAGGTTCAGAGTCACTGCTCTAAAAGCCCCCTTCTCAAGAGTGTTTTGTGTTTGTGGACAAAATATTATTTGGACCAGCCCTGTGGCTCTGAACAGCAACTCTGTTCTCTACATTAAAATTGTTCGTGTTATGTTAGCATCCCAATTTTTCTTATTCCTTCAGAAGTTATGGAACTACATCATAATCAGAATTTGATTATTTGCATTAGCAAGTAATTTGCTTTCACAAACCTGAATTTTTATACTTAAAACTGAATTAAATGAAGATATTCTAGATATCTGAAATAGAAAGCTAGTTTTGATTCATTTGTTCATTCATTCATTCATTTCAACAAACATCTCTGTGTGTAAATGAGCTCTCGCTCTTTGAGCAAGTACTGCATGGTAAGGCCATGGTGCCAAGAGCTTTACAGACTTAATACTAAATTTATGCTCATGGCAACCCCAGAGAGTAGGGGCCATTATCAATCTCATTTTATGAATGAGAAACTGTATTACAGAGATTAAAAAACTTACTCGGGCAATCAGTAAATGGTAGAGCCCAGACTCTAGCCAGAGGTCGCTCTTTCATACCAAATTACATGTTGTTGGCTACTCTCTGGAATTCCTGCCACATGTTCACACAGCCACGTGTGTGGAGACAGACTTGGAACATCTCTCCCCTACCACCCAGAGTAGTGTGCCATTATGTCTGCCACCACGTGCTTGCCTAAATCACTCACATGTCATCCCCTTTTCACATCAACTGGCCTTTCAGTCCTAATATAACTTCAGTTGAATTTCATACACAACATTAGAAGTTCTGAATTGGAAAGAACTTTAATGATCCTCTAAAATGTAGGGGATTCAGGGGACCTGGCTCAGTCTATAGAGCATGTAACTCTTGATCTTAGGCTCATAAGCCCCATGTTGGTTATAGAGATAATTTGAAAGTGAAGCCTTTAAAAATAAATAAAATGCAGGGGACCAGTCAAGTAAGTGGGGCTCTGGATTTTTACCTCAGAACAATTCCACTTTGATTGGCTTTGTAGATTGGGATTCCAGGAAAGATTTCTTGTGTAGAAAGTTCTGCTGCTTAAAAATCAAGTGTGAGGGCACCTGCGTGGCTCAGTCATTTAAGCCTCTCACTTTTGATTTTGGCTCAGGTCATGATCTCAGGGTTGTGGGATCGAGACCTGCATCATCCCATGCTCAGGGCGTGAATCTGTGTGTCCCTCTCCCTCTGCTCCTCCCCTGCTCACACTCACACTCACACTCTCCTCTCTCTCCCTCTCTCACAAATAAAAATAAGATCTTAAAAATTAAGCATAAAGAGCAATGAACTTTTTAAGCTAAGCTTCTCATTTTACATATAAGGACATAAAGTCTCTAGAAAACTCTTCATCATAAGCCCAGCACTCTTGCCTGTTTGATGTTATTTCTCCTATGTTACTCTGTCCATGTGCTCTGTTCCTCTTAAAGAGTGTTAGAGACCTCAGAGAGCAGAATCGGTCAAATTGGTAAAAAGTACTGGAAGCAAGAATAGGTCTACTTACAACCTTCTGGTTTACAGAAAAAGGAGAATGAAGGAATCCCAATGACTATAAGTGACTTACTGAATCTCTATGAAAAAGAGTTGCCTAAAGAGTGTGGCTTCCCACTATTAACTATTGATTCACGATGAATGCTGGATAAAACATTCCCAAATTCTGCTTGATTTATGTATGGTGCCAACATGATTTAAGCCAGAATCAAAATAAGTTTTATTTCTCGTACTTGGATTCCCATTAATACATTAGACTCTTACGCCATTAATAACAACTAAGTGTCATCATATTGACATTTTAGCAGATCTACATTATTGATTCATGCTCACCATAATTTCATCTTGAATCTCATCAGTTAAAGTAAACTTGCTTCCAATTAGTTGTTTTAGTTTTACAAACGGGCAAAAATCTACTTTGATTACAATGACAGTCATAGGCCCTACCACTCTAAGAACCTACATAATCATATTAAAATTTACCCCTCGCCTCCTGTAATTTATGCTTTTATGTAAAATTATAGCATTCTGAGATGCACCCAAAAGATATGATAATACAGGTCATTTATAATACCTACACCAAGGCAGCTAGCAATCAAATTTTCATTTGGATGACAGATTAATTCGATTTAATTTTTCAAGGCAAAATAAGTCAAAAGCAGAGAAGACAGATTTTAGTAGGAATAGAAATTATCTTCTTTCCTCGAAAGTAGGTTCCAGAGGAGGGGAAAGAACACATGTCTGCCTGGGCAAGACTGTCCTTATCCCATCATCAGGGTGATTACAAAACTACAGCACAGGCCCACACCTTCAGCATTTGGTAGGTCTACTCTAAGTCACATTGACTTGACTTTGTTCACTGGAATCAAAGAGGAAGCTAAAGCAACATGGTGAATCAGACTGAGCCTGTGGGGTGACACTCTGAGCCCAACAGTGTGATGTGCAGAAATTTTACCTTTCATGGATTCCTGGAAGAACACTATACCAAAACACAACAAAGGACAAGTTTGTTACTTCCCATTCAACACACATTTGGCAAATAATTTTACATGACCTTTGCTAAAATGCCTTTTACCCTCAGCAGAAAGATCTGAGCAACAGAAAAGGGCAATCTATGTGTCATGCACTTACTCTCTGCATGGTAACAATTTGCTATTTTTGTTCTAAATCCTACTCAATGGTCTGCAAAGCTCTGTAATCCTGTAACGTGGAGAAGTGTGTATTAGGGAGCAAGGAGGGGCTGGGAAGGTGGTCAAAGGACTGAGTCATCAAGGGAATCTGGCCATGTTCGCTTAGTATGCACATAAAGTGGAGGGTAACTCAGGACATCAGCAGGGACAAGTGGTGGGGATGTAACTAAAAACCATGCAAGGCCACTAATGGTCATTTATTCCACGAAGCCCCCAGGCACTAGTGGGGAAAACAGCTTTTTTTTTTTTTAAGATTTTATTTTCTATTTATTTGACAGAGGGAGAGAGATCACAAGTAGGCAGAGAGGCAGGCAGAGAGAGAGGAGGAAGCAGGCTCCCTGCCGAGCAGAGAGCCCGATGCGGGCCTCGATCCCAGGACCCTGAGATCATGACCTGAGGCGAAAGCAGAGGCTTTAACCCACTGAGCCACCCAGGTGCCCGGAAAACAGCTTTTTGAAAGAAGTTCCATCTGGTGACCTCCAATCAATATAGAGCCTGCTCCTATCTAACTGGGCTTTTCTCTTCCTAACCTACTTAAGACTTTACCCCTCAAGTCTTTGCAATCACTGCTCCCTGCCTTCTAAAACCTCGAGAGCAGCACTGGTAGTTATGCAAACATACCATCCTGATATCTAAGACCTGGAGTCCACCCTTTGTCTGATCCTGATAGCAGTCTTGGTGTGTGTATTTCACTTAAAAAAAAGATCTAAAATCAGGTCCTCTGAAATTTCTCTTGAAAAAGTAACTTGACATCATTCAAGACCTTCCTCCCACCTCTCCTCAGAATGTGTTAATATCACAAGAGCAACAGGTTTCTATTCTTCAGTATTTGTCTGGTGTATCACTCATTCCTTCCTTTATTCACTGACGCCAGAAACATCACTGAGTACGTACTATAGCCCAGGCCTTGCACTGAACATTGAGTTTCCGAGAAGGGGATAAAAGAGTGCTTACATCCAAATAATCTGGAAAAAAGACAAGTGTGTGACTAATTGAATATAATTTAAAGGCCATACGTGATCATTTCGGGTGCTGTGGAAGCTGAAGGCAGAAGTAGCATTTGAATGGATGAATAGGTGTTTGTACTGGGGGAACGGGATGTTGTTCAAAAGAGATTTTAAAGGCTCCTCAAGGAGATGTGTCTTGAAGGACAACCAGTAACTTCTCAAGTGGGCAGACTGTAGAAGGTACAGAAAGGCAGGAAGAAGCAGCTGAGAGCAGAGCACATTGGAGGACAGAGAAGAACCCAAATGGCAGGCACATAGGTGAGTATGATGGTGAGTAATCAGATTAGCAGAGGCACGGCCGAGAAAAGAAATACTGGCAATATGGCTAATGTTCTCCAAGTTTAAGTCTGGTTAAGTAACACAAAAGTGTTTTCGTTTGTTGCTTAAAAAAAGAAAAAAGAGACTGTCGTTTGAAATGCTCTTCTCTTAAGCGGTATTTTTGTAGGGCAATCTAAAACTCACGGAATAATATGGAAAATTAGCCAAATGGAATGAATGCTTAACCTCAGAGGTTCTTACTTAGATACAGAAATGCACAAGTTAGATGAAAAGCAGATCTGTGGTGAAGAGGAATTTCCCCCTTAGGTCACAGTGGTAAGAATCTCGAGGGTTTGTTGGTTGTTGTTGCTCTCCTCTTCTTCAGTGTACCAGAGCGCTTCATAGGAAATACTCAAGTTTCCATGTAATGTCAAAGAGATCAAAAGTAAAACATGATGCAATTCTATGCTTTTTTTCTAACTTAATCACTTAAGTTATTTTTCTTGGAGAGAAACAGATACCCATAGCTTCGTTGACAGCACCAATTTGCCATCTTGTAAGAGAATAATTTTGAAACTTTAGGTTCATGCCCACAGGCATAAAATAATTAAAAAAGGACGTGATCTTAGATTCTGAATGGATGGTCCTTTGTGACTTAACAGTTTGGAGGAGAGTTGGTCCTTCTGGTTTGTGGTCTAATTCAGAATCATTGTATTACTTCATGTATCCTGCGACTATCCCTTTGTTTCCTTGTTCCCAGGGAGCTCTGAACGTATCATTAATTTTCAGTGTTTCTACCATTATACTTTACTACCTAGGGTAAAAAGAGAAATTATTAATTTCTTCTTTTTTTTTAAAAGATCTTATTTATTTATTTGACAGAGAGAGAGAGAGAGAGAGACAGTGAGAGAGGAAACATAAGCCAGGGGAGAGGGAGAGGGAGGAAGCAGACTCCCCGCTGAGCAGGGAGACTGATGCTGGGCTCGATCCCAGGAGCCTGGGATCATGACCTGAACCGAAGGCAGACGCTTAATGGCTGAGCCACCCAGGCACCCCTATTAACTTCTTCTTAGCCACAGGTACCATAGAGAAGATACACAGGTAAGAGAAAATGTTGTTTCTTCTCACTCTCTGCTTCATATATATCTTTTATTTTTAGACATATTCATACGGTCTCCCATTTAAGCTGAATATTTATTTTTGTCTTTCTATAGCTTTGACATCTCTAATTTTTTAATCCCTTTTATCACTATTACATCACCAGCACCAAAAACAGCCTCTTGTATACTGTTTGCTCCACACATATATTTATTGAATGAATTAATCAGAATATTCACTTCAGTCCTTTAAAAATCCTCTGAGAACTTTTGTAATGGTTTGTCATCTTGCCCCAAAAATGTCTCTGGGCTTCTCTCTTACTTATACTTTAGGATTCTGATGCATATATTTTGTCACTATCTCACTGGGGATGACATACATTTTTGCTTTTGCCTGCCTTACCCAAAGCTTCATGACTGTGTCCAAACACCTCTACTTAGATCTTTCTTCCAATTCAAATACAGTTTGATTTTCCCCTCAGCCTAGTCGACTTCTTTTCCTTTTCTTCTAATCCTTTAAACCAATCAAATTAAGTGTTAATTTTCCTATTTATATAATCTTTAAGAGGAGACTCTGAAATCTCTTGTTTTGTGTATTAACTTTAGTAGAATGAAACATTCTCTTCCATACAACTTGTTCCAGAAAAGTTTCCAAAGTGATCTTTTCTTATCGCCATAATGACACTCCCTCCCCTCTTAAAAATCTTTCAACTTCTCTTTTGGATAAAGGCTTTCGTAATCTAGCCAATTAAATATTTTTGTTCTATTTATGTTTTTTATTTGACGAAAACACTAATAACTTACTACTTTCATCAGATTTACTCAGATAACTGTAAAAAAAATTAAGATAACTAAAACATCCAAATATTTTTCATTACATTTTTACTTAATTCCTTCCAAATTGTTTCCATGTACAAAAGTAAAAAACAACTCAACTCAGTAAGTTATATGTCTTCTAATATGAAGAAATTCTTTATTTCATTTATGGAAGATTCCTTTATAGATAGCTTTCACGGAAGAGGGAGAGAGCGATAGGTCATTGATTCAAAAGCCACAATCAATCTTACCTTTTAATATTATTAATTTTGTATAAACGTTGCTGAATAAGGCTTCCAAAAATGCCATTTTTATCACTATCCTAGGACCTCACTCTGGAGGGGCCTGCTGCTTTGCCAACCAACTTCTTTTTCTGGAAGCCCTGGCACTGTTGACTGTCACCCAAACTATCAAACTTTATTTCACATTTCAGTATGAATCTCAGCTTCCCCTGGCTATGTTCGGTGAGTAGCAGTGATGATATCTGTGCTCAAAAGAAACCTTCAACAACTTGTGAGGTGTTTGCAAATTATAGAACAGTCTCTTTTATATGACTCAGCATTCATTACCTGGTACTTGATATGCCTGCCTAGAAATATGCTCAACTGTGATGAGAGACTACTGTAAACTGTTGCTCGGGAAAACATAAGCAGAACAAGGTTAACAGTATAAAATATATATATATATATATTAGTATATGCTAATATACTAATACACTAATATATTAGTACACACACACACACACACACACACACACACACACACACACGCTGTTTGACCCAATAGTTATAATCTCAGGAACTTATCCTAAGGAAATGATCAAAGACTGCACTGTTCATACAGTTAAAAAATTGTCAACAGCATAAATGTTCAATAATAATACCTCTTTAAAAGCTGTCGTGCATCCATATAGTGGAATTTGATTACATTTTATACAAGGAATTGAGAAATTTATTGATATGAAAAAGCAAATGATTTTACTAAGTGAAAAAAAAGCAGACAACAAGATCATGTATGACCCTACTTTGTTAGAAAAAATTATCTAAAAGTATATAAACACAAAATATTGAAAGCTGAGACATCAAAAATTAACGATGGTTATATTTCAGTGTTGGAATCACACATAATAGTTTTCTGTGCTTTAATTCTACAAATTTAATTTGTTAACCCCAAATGGCAATGCTTACTACTCTCTTCTCTACATTGAAATATGATTTGGCTTTAAGCTCTTATTAAAATAAGATGACACTTTTTTTTTAAAGATGACATTTTAAAAGAAAGAAGCCCTTACTTGAATATCTGTCAATTTGTCCAAGATCCGACTTGCAAGCTTTGGGCCATTCTCCATAGTAGGGATGTGTATAGTCTATGAAAGAAAACCACATGCAGTATAATTTGAGGATATCCATGTAGACAGTGACAGTAAATAAGACACTCAGCAATTCTACTGTCTCAAGGCAATTCCACTGAGATAAGGAATGGCACTATGATAACCTGACTATGTATGCTAGCTCCTTATGTCAGAGACTTTTTATTATGAATTTGAATAAACACAAACTATCCAATGACAGGTTGTTTCTTGTCTACCAACTGACTTTAGGGCACAACTGGTTTATATGCCAGTCTTTAGGCTGATGTGAGGAACCAAAGAGGAACTAGGGGAACTGAAAATAGTGGTGAGACGTAAAGAATCCTCCCCCGTTCAGGATTCTGAGAATCTATAGGATGAATGACTGGCCTCCTCACCTAACCCTTCTGGCAGGGAATGAGAACTCAAAAATATTTTGCCACAAATTAAAGCAAATCATTGCAGGAACATAAATTAAAGCTAGTCTATGCCTTCACGAAAGGGGCAACTAAACCTATGTCTGTTCCAGGTCAGACCTCCGGGGGCCACAACCTCCACAATGCTGGACAGCATGGTTATGTTGGGCACTGAGAGATTTCGTGCCCCTAATTTATATTTGAGTCATGCCCATTCCTGCCTCACTGGCTTGCAGGCTTTTGGTAGCCTGATTTTAGCAGATAGAGCCCATGCTGTCACTTTTCTTCTTACATTCTTTGGGATAACAGGATAATTAGATGTACCTGTTAGCTCTGAATGCCCTCGGAAACAAGACTATTGAAAATGCGTTGAACTTTATCAACTTCTTGTTTCTAGAGGTGAAATAATTGGACTTAAAAAAAATCTGACTTAATGGCAACTTTAGTTCATTAAAAAAGTGGGTCAGTAATGCATTTACCTAGATACTACCATAATAAAATGAGAAATAGTAGCTTTATAATCAGTATAAGTATTGATACATAATAATTTAATTCTTCTCCCTCAAAACAATCAATCTGTAGATGGACTCATGTCAAAAGCCATTCCTTATAATCAAGTTTGAAAATTTCAAGCAATGAAGCAGCCACCATTAAAATCAGAAAAGAAAAACACTGAGGAAAAATAATTGTGTTAAATTTAAAACCCAATCGAATGTATTTTTAATATGATTAATTTAAGCCCATTCACATTGTAAGAATAATACCCACATGCCTTTAAGCTATAAGATGATGATGTTAAACATCGGAGCTCGGGGCTCCTGCGTGGCTCAGTCGGTTAAGCGACTACCGTAGGCTCAGGTCATGATCCTGGAGTCCCGGGATTGAGCCCCGCATCTGGCTCCCTGCTCAGCAGGTAGTCTGTTTCTCCCTCTGCCCCTCACCCTGCTCGTGTTCTCTCTCTCTCTCTCTCACACACACACTATCTCTTTCAAATAAATAAATAAAATCTTCTTAAAAATTAAAAAAATAAATATCGGAGCTTTGTCATAAAGGGGAAGCAAAAAAACCCAACCCCCCCAAAAAACCAACCCAAAACCCCAACTCCCTCCCCCAAAAGAATGGAAATACAGCACATACAAAATCAGACTAAATTTACAGGGAGAAGAAAAATCTCTTCTACCAAACGATCAGGTGTGCCAACTTTGCCAAATGAAAATTTTTCATAAAATGGTCTAAGTAGTAATGACAACAGCAGCAATAATAATAATAAACGTAGGAGTTGATCATTCAAATGAATTTCCCATAGCTGTTTGCCATTACTACTCCAGTAGTTTGGGAGTCCTTTTGGAAACCATAAATCCAAACCTAACTACCCGTAGAACTTTTTTAGTGAGCTAGTAGAAAGAAATAAGAGTGGAAACTTATTGGCACATCTCCAATCCCTACACTGACATAAGGCAGATGTGATACTTGTCTGAGGACAAAGCTGACTCCCCACAAGGTTGGAGCGCACACAAGATCACTGGAAAGATGAGAGTAAGTAATTTGGTAATACAGGTTCACTGGGACAAACTGCCAAGTTATATTAAAAAAAAAATCCTTTGCATCTTGGGTCCAACCAGCATTTCATTTACACATTTAAGGAATTAAATTATAGGCAAATGCTTGGAAATGACAGGAGGTGAAGAAATAGTCTTACCTCACCCTTGTACAGTATATCAGAAACTGGGCAAACAACGCAGGCTGTACCAGAGCCAAACATCTCCCTCACCCGGTTCTCCTCCAGGGCTGTTGTCAAGTCATCCATGGTGAGGTACCTCTCCGATACCTTAAATTCACCCTGTTTGGAATATAAAAAAATAAAAATATTAATAATTTTCAACAGAAAGGCGTGCAAAAAGAAAAAAAAAAGAAAAAAAAGAACCCCTGAGGTACTTACCTTCCTACCTTACATTCTGACTGAACTCAAACAATGTGAGACTCATCCTCTGAGGGAAAGCTGAGGAGAGCACCACCATCTTATGGGTGAACACATGGAGGTGTTAAGCTACCTATTCAAGGTCACAACACCTCTAAATGAGATGATCAGTATAAAATAAGATGGTCACTATAAAATACATGGTATATTTTGATACAGGTCAGCTTTTCTAGCCTTTTATTTGTTGCCAAGCCTCAAGTCTCGTAAGATAAGGCACCCCAGGGCTAATTAAGGTGTGCTCTACATTAAGAGTGTCTTGAACCCTATTTATTGTAAGAGAATATATCATATAATACTAATAATTACAGCTACCATTTATTGAGCACCCATTGTGTGCCAGGTTCTCTCACTTTTTTTTTTTTTTTTTAAAGATTTTATTTATTTATTTCACAGAGGGAGAGAGATCACAAGGAGGCAGAGAGGCAGGCAGAGAGAGAGAGGGGGAAGCAGGCTCCCTGCGGAGCAGAGAGCCCGATGTGGGCCTCGATCCCAGGACCCTGAGATCATGACCTGGGCCGAAAGCAGAGGCTTTAACCCACTGAGCCACCCAGGTGCCCCAAGGTTCTCTCACTTTTAAGGGGGGTATTATCATCCCCATTTCACGGATGAGGAAACTAAGGTTCCAAGGGAAGCTAGGTGACATCCCTAAATCCACAGAGCTAGCTAAATGGCAGAAACTGAACTTAAACTCAGGTACGATCTGACTGGCTCCAAATTTCCTCCTCTCTCTACTAGGTCTTTCACAGAATGAAAACATAGCCTGAGTTTCACTATCTGAAATATTTCATTATTTTAAAACATAGAAAGTATATTTGGACCTTGAGAAATTACACTGTATATTTCTTCCTAAATTCACTGATTTAGTTGACTTTAGAGCAGAAATCCTCTTCCTGTCTTTAGTATCTCTTTAGGTCAGATTTCATCACAGAATTATTGGTATAACCTCATTGACTTCTGCTGAACCATTTGAACTTTTATTTGCTTGAAGATAGGAAGTGAAAAAAAAACCTGATGCTTTTAATCTATCTGCTTAAATGATCTGTTTAAAACTTATTCTTCGATCTGTTTCATTCTCATTCTTTTATGTTAACGGTTAAAGTTCAAAGCCTGTCTCATCTTATTTAAAAAAAATTCTACCCATTCTTGCTTTTTTTTTAATAAGATGAGAGTATTTTTTAAAACTTACAGATCCACGATAACAATGATAATCACAGCCCCTGGCAAGATTTAAAACATTAGAAGAAGAAGGCATCGTGTTGTAAGTATGATTTGAAAGGGTAGGAAAATATGTCTGCAATAGAAATATGGCTTTTTGCAAGTTTCAATTTATCTCAGTCTGCAATTGCAATTACGTTGTTCAAATGTAAATAAATAAATAAATAAATAAATCCCAGAAAATCAGCCAAGTTAACTGAAAACAAGATGAGCTCTGTGTTCTGGAAAAGGAAAAAAAAAAATCTCTTGTAAATAAACAGAATTGTTTTTACTCTGCTCACCCTTACTTATCTTTGGACAATTTCCCCTGTCTGGCAAGTAGTGGTAACCCCCCACATGCCTCTTGGCATTTATGTCTCACTGTTTTAAAATAGCTTTTAAAATAAATTACAGCTGAGGAGTCAAGGAAAAACTTCCTCCATAATAACCTATTTTTCAAGCTAGCAAATCATTAGTGTGGGAAAGCATTTCCACTTGCAACTTGTCATCAAACCTTCTGTACGTGGTTGATTTTTTTCTTTAATAAAACAAAAATTACTGAGCTTCAAAAATACATCTTTCCAACTGCAAACATATTTAGGACAGGGCAAGCTGTTTGAAATTATACCAACAGTTTGCAAATGTCATGCCCAGTGTGCCAGCCAGCATGTGGCAGTTGGGTCTTGTCTACTTCAGGGTTTTGTAGAATTATTTATAGCACATTTCCTTTACTTCCAAAGCCTTTTCCAGAGAAACTATGCTAGTCCTCTCCTAGATAATACGTGCGTTTCTAAACATTTGTCCTATTAATACTGTTTGACCACAGTATGCTCAAAGTCTTTTCATGTCCCTTGGAGACCACTGTAACACATGGGTCAAAAGTTCCATCCAGGAATCTTTGCCAGATAACCAACTCATCCAACATTCATCTTGAGTATGTTGTAAATGTCATTTCAATACCAAATGGTTTAACATGCTTGCCCGTGTCACATGGATGAGAAACTCTACTGAAAACAACTACATTTGCTTGAGTGTTTTGACTTTAAAATAAGCATGTATGTGAATTGGGGAGGACAGGGGGCAGGAAGGAGGGAGAAAAAAGGCAGCCAAACTAATAACGTGATGTTAGTAAACATTTATATGTCAGCGAAATTCTTTAATTTCTCTGACTAGCATGGTTACACTGGGATAAAGAGAGGAAGGGAAGAACTACAAATCACTGCCAACTGGAAACACACTCAGACTGGAAAAGTTCAGGATGGGCGAAATGGTAGCACATGAAGTATAAACCAGGTGAGTTGGTAGGAGACAACTGGTAAAGAGTGTGAGATTAGTACTAGAATACTAGATAACTCGCCAAATTGTTTTCTCTCTGCCCTTCCTATAAACAATACTTATTTAGTGGTGTTGCCAAGACAGTCCTTCTAGAAGAGTTATTTCCACTCAAGTTCAGATTTAAAGATTAGATAACACTGGATGGAACTACAGAATATTATTTCAACACGAAGCTGGGCTTATTCCGATCGCTTTTTGTTTCATGCTTATTAAGTTGTTCCTGTCAAAGGCACCCACCCACTTGTGTGCCAGGTCCAGGATGCTCTGCCTCGTCACTCCTGGAAGAATGATGCCATCTAGCGGAGGAGTTGCCAGCTCTTCTTCTGTCAATTAGAAATTGGAATAATTTCAAACTTTAACGACATTAGCCATGCCTTATATTAACAGCCATTTTAAAAAACTGTTTCTTCCAACTTTGCTGGTCATAAACGTGAAGATGACGTTACTGTTCTGCATTAACTAACGTCCCAAATTTTACTTTAAAAAAAAAAAGGAGGAGGAGGAAGAAAAAGGAAATAAAGCCACTCATCGAATCATCTTCAATTTATCCTTACCTAGTAAAAACCGAGATGATGTTCCACTAACAAACAGTAAGAGGAACCTTCTGAAGTCAAAATTGACATCTGTGGATTAACGCTGGTTAGGAATTAGAATCGTGTAGCTAGACGGGACGCAGGAACACTGGTCGTTACCAAACCACCTAAGGCTACTGTGGAGGAACCCAGCCTCAGGACGTACATATGCCTCTTCAGGTTGGTCACAATTTCTACACTGCCCTTTATAGATCCCCCTATCTGTAATGATTTTCAAGCCTGGAGGAGTATCCACATCAAATAGGGAGAGATACTGACTTCACCCCTCTGGGATTCAAATGTTAACAGGCTCAGGGTAGGCTCAAGCATGGATCTGACTAACAAAGAAAAAAGTGAGAAGAAAACAAGAAATCCAAAAGATCAAAACAAAACTCCGTGGGTGACTCATGGTGAGCCAAGGCTGAGATACTGTTCTACTGTGAGAAGGATCACGTGCATTCCTGACCAACACGAGGGCCGGTATGATGATCCGTCTACGAGTCAGCGGGATCCGACAACCGCACAAACTCTCCTTACAGGAAAGTCTGGTACTCGACAGCCCCTTCTCCTCCCCACATCTGGCACCCAGGAGTCGAATGTAGGGGGAAATTTAAGCCTTAAATCATCACTTTAGAAAGATGTCGAACCTTGTCACAGACGTGTTGCTTATCATGTGCTTGCAGAGCAATAGACGAGGTATGCTTGAATGGAACACCAGGTAGCAAGAACTGTAGAACTCACAGTGGTATCTGTAAGCTCTCCCAAGCCATTTTAAGCAGCTAAAAAGGACTTCAGAAATCACCTCATGCAATCCTTACTTCCCAGAAAAAAAAAAAAAAGAGGCTCTCTAAACATAAATGACTTGCAAGACTGGTGACACCAGGGGAGAGTCAGGATCGGAACTTACATGTCCCAACACTGGGGCCATTGTCCTTTCTTTTAGGATCCTGTGGTCGGGGCTCCCCTATTCCCCTGCAGTTCCACCAGACATCCCCAACAAACAAGCTGTCTGGAAGACCAAAACTACATGCATGCCTGTATCCCCCAAACTTGGCATTGTGCCTGGCCCAGTGTGGTACGTAATAAGTGTTTCCAAATTAAAAAATAAATAAATGAATGAATGAATAATCCTTTTTGCTGGGAGACAGCAGTATGATTTTTTTTTGAAGTTTGTTTCTAAAAATCATCTGCTGAAAACCACTTTCTGGAAAGGAGAAAATTTGTTCTTGGCAATGGTCTTAGGGCTACTTTTTGTCATGTTTAGAAGTGTTGATCTCAAAATAAACCTGTGTGTTGCAATAGCTACTAGCTGGATACGTAAATGTAGGATCTATGTGTGTGTATGTGCACAGAGCCCACACAGAGACACAAACATACTTGCAGTGCCTCCAAACTGGACCTTTCCTAAAGCTTGCTGAGCTCTAAGACTACATAAAGTTAAATAAAAACAGAGGCCTCACATGGGCAAGTGCAGTTTTGTGAAATAAACTTAACACCCAAAACTGTAACCACTAGCCTAAGGTCAAGGCACAGAACATCTGTTTCTCTGGTTGCCAGACAGAGATGATGACATGACAACATTTGGGTGAGAAATATTCATTTTCCTCTGCAACCACAAACATGCTTACAAGAGCCAGAACTGGCTCCAGATTGCCCAACATGAGGAAAACAGAGTCTACAAATACAACTTGTTTTTGACAAAGAAATCATTTGTAGAAGATGAAGATTTAGAAGCAGTAACGGCAGATGTCATCTGTGACATCCCAGAGTCAATTTCTAATAAAAGCCAGGAATGTGGGTTTGTAGAAGTGCCCAAACACCGTCAGCACAATGATTATTTATTCAACAAATAATATATTGAGTGGCTACCATGTGCAGTTGGCTTATCTGTGCACTGTGCGCATAGCAGTGAACAGAACGCATGTAACTCCTGTTTACTTTCTAATAGGTACAGGCAAACAAGTATTATGTTAAATAGTATGTGAGACTAAGGAGGAAAAAAAAGAAAGGAAAGAGGGAAGGCAAAGGGAAATGCCATGAGTGATAGGGGAGGGAGTCTGGGATTTATTAAGATGCTTGAGGAAAGCCTTCCTGAGAAGGGGATATGTGGGCAAAGACTGGAGAGCAGGGAGCAAGCCACGCACACATCTGAGGGAAGAGGGCTCCAAACAAAATCTACAAATGCCTGCTGTCTGAGAAGGCTCAGACTGAGCACCATCAACATTCACTGCCATGGTCATTCTTCCCGACTAACTCTAAACTCAGCCACACAACTGGGTCTTATTCTCAGGGTAGCTCCAGAGTCCAGGGCAAGGTAAAATGGTTTGTTCCAGCTGTGAAGAGCAAGCATGTATGGTAAATTACTCAGCAACACAGTGGAGCAGAGAATCAGTGCTGTGTGATCTTGCTCCCAGGGTTGCTGTTACTAGAATCAAAACCTCATGAGTTACAGGCCAAGTACCATGGATAGCTATGGGTCACAGCACTGTGCTGTGAAAACAGATTATTTACTTTATGCACCTTTCTGGGGCAGCCATCTTGTCCAAAAGGGGCAGGGAGTATGCCCATAGAAAGATGGCAGGTTTTTACTGAAAGAACTCTACTCAGACCTCTGAGGGGTAAAGTTTGTGAAAATCAATATTTTCTTGGTTTTCGACTCATTATTCTTTGTATTTCCCAAAAATCACGTGGTATAAATCAAAGCTACTGTATAGTTCCTTCAGTGTCCTTTTTTTTTTTTTTTAGCCCATAGGTTATTCCTGACATTCTACTGATTTTCTCTCATGGTACTGGCCAAACATTTATTGCACTTCTTTTCCCCTTACTTCAAATTTTATTTGCTCTGTTAGGTGAACACCCACAAGTTGAAAAAGCATTAAAATTAAAGCCATCTCAGGCAACCATAATCAAATTAAGGTCTGATATATTTTGTAAGAGTCAAAAGACAAATTCACTCATATCTATTCTGACCTTTAAAAGTCATGGTGGAAATAGTTCATGATTGTTGTTTGGATAAGGGGTAATTTTTCACCAGGACAAGTTTCTAGTGTTTCTGTTTAAATCATGTAGCTCTGATTCAGACTGTACTTAAATCCTGACATCTCCCATCCATAAATAATGATGGTACCACTTCTGTATGATGTAATTGTTTTTTTTTATAGGGTTGTGTGGTTTTTGTTTGGGGGGGGAGGGAGGATGAGGGTAGGAGTGAGCAGGTGGGAAGAAGGAGCTGAATCAATCTATTATCTCCTAAACACAGAGTGTAACACTGGCTGTCATCTTTCAAGCATAGCTTTCGATATATGTCATATGCAATGACTCAAATTTAGAAATCACAAATATTCCAGTATAAATTTTGTTTCTAAACAGTGCCAAGTACAAACAACAGGAATGGAAGAATCAGCATGATCTGCTTTTCAGATCAGCATGATCTGGCTTTTCAAATGCCAAGGATTACCAGTGGCCAACCCAAGGACAAGGTGTATTCACCACACCTGTTTATTCTACATCTGACTGGAATATAAGGCTCATCTTATTAGTCTCTGCAACTAATGCTCAAATTAGTGCATAGCTCTGAAGTCAGCCACATCTGAATCACCATTTTCCTCTATTAGTAGCCAAAAACCAAAAGAGCAAAAGAAGTTACTGTAGCTACTTTAAAATAAAAATTTCATTTAAAATTTTAATTGAAATGAATACTCAGACTTTACAAGTATATGGAAACTTATATCTCTAGTCTCTATACTCAGTACTGTGAAATGAATAGCCTAAGAACTTAAACAAGCCTAAAAAGATGTTTTAAAACTTTTATGACTATTAAAATTCTAATGGAAATAAATGCATATATCTGTATTGTTCCCCATTATTGGTTATTTCATCCAATACCACAGACGTTGTCAACACTTTGCTAAATCCCTGTGGTCTCTGCCAACTAATTGAAAAAATAGAGAAGAAAGATAATGAGCATTCAGGATATTTAAGGCTATGAAGAAATACAGATTGTTATAGTAGACACAAATTAAGTCTTAAATGAACCAGGATCTAAGTACAATCCCATAATGAACCGATCTGCCCTTAAAAATAGTGTGCTTTAATCAAATTGAGCTCTAGAGTAAATCTGGAAGATTTCTGATGTATTATCAAAATATGTAGAAAGGGCAACAGCTGTTATATGACGTTTAGCAAGAATATACACTACATGTCCTATCAGTAGAATCAGTAGACTATGCTTATCACTACAGCATTTCCTACATGTAGCACATGGTGAATGACCACTGAATTGATCTGAGAACGATCTCCAGGTGCAAGGGATTTCAGAGAGGAAAATGGGTAAAAAGATGGCAGAGGGCATAAGGCAACAAATCTTCAAATCGCGGAGATTTAATTTACTTAAGTTGACATCTCAATAATAAGCACATCTAGAGCCCAAACCCCAAAACAAAGCTTTTCTAAATTCTGTGAATTTACATTCATTTCTACTTGAACAATAAAAGCACAGTAGTTCTTAGCCTTTGGGCTCATGCAACTTATACCTTATTCTAAGGTCCTTGTTCTTCTTTCTCCAGCCTTACTAAAAATAATTGACAAATTGCAAAGAGTTGAAATCTGAGTGAATTACCTCCATCTTCATTTATCCAGTAAAGAAAAAGATTCATAGTTCCAACTTCAGTTATCTGATTATCCTCTCCATAGAGCCACAGAACCTGCTGACAGCCATGATCCGCGGCCTCACATTGGGCAAAAAGGGATGAGCCGTAATTCCTTTTGAGAAAGACAAAACATATTGACTGTGAATATACTATCCCTCTTCTGCTATCTTCCCTCCTAAAATCCTCAGGTCTTTAGTTTGTGTACGGATGTAGTTAGTGCACCATGCCCTTTATGTGTGTGTGTGTGCATGTGTATTGTCTAGTTAACTGCATAACATTAAAGGAAACTCATTAGACTGACTAAATGATCTAACTGCACTCACGTGAGCGAGAAAGAACAGAGCAAAATCATGGAATCCTAAATTGAAAAGTAGAGATAATGAGGACAAAGGTAGATAGCCAAGTTAATGATAACAGTTAAAAGTTCTTAGGTATTTTTTCACCTTCCAAGCAGTTGTCCATGAATTATTTCATTTAAACCTCACACCAGTACTGTAAGTTAGCCAAACATGTATCAGATTACATGAAGTAGCAGAGCACCGAGCTGTGCTCTTAGCTAAGACCTTTCAATATATTCAAGAGACAGAGAATGCCCAATGTCTATATGCTCCAAAGGATGGGACAAAATGTTAAAAATCCTGATTTTAAACAAAAGTATTCCAAAAGCCCATTTTGCTCAACCTGTACTATTCATCGTAGATTACTCAAAATCAAAGGAAGATAGCACATCTTCCTAGAATAACAGTTTGGTTTAACAATAATTTTAAATTTGTTATCTTTTATTAAACTTGAATGAGAAAATTATAGAGTATATTACAGGCTAATGCACAGGCAGAAGCTACCACAAGAGACGGAGGGAAGAGCAACGCAGAAAGGGAAGGGCAAGAGAGAGAAAAGCAGATTGGGGAGAAGGAGAGTGGGTGAGCAGGACATACACAAGGGCGAAAGAGACCCAGCAACAATGATTTGTGCCCCCATTGGGTCCACAGCTACCATCCTACTTACATGAGCCCCTCAATTCACTTTCTGCTTAAGATGGTTTGGGTTGGTTTCTTTTTTTAAATAATTTTTTTATTTTTTATTTTTTAAGTAATCTCTACACCCAATGTGGGGCTCGAACCCACAAGCCCAAGATCATGAGTCACACGTTCCACTGAGTGAGTGAGCCAGGCACCCCTTGAGTTGGTTTTCTGACTTGCAACTCAAAGAATATTGACTAATAACTAAAACATTCTAGAAACACTAGGGGAAATAGGCATTATACTATATGGCTATAGCAATATGGGTCATGAGTTTATTCACATCAAGGTAATGTAAGATTCATTAAAAGACCTTCAAAATGGGGCGCCTAGTTGGCCCAGTCAGTTGAGCATCGGACTCTTGATTTTGGCTCGGGTCGTGATCTCAGGGTCGTGAGATGGAGCCCCACGTCGGGCTCCTAACCCAGTGCAGAGTCTGCTTGGGATTCTCTCTCCCTCTGCTCTCCCCCTGCTTGTGCTTGCTCTCTGTCTTGCTAAAATAAATAAATCTTAAAAAACAAAAAGTAAAACAAAAAAAAACCCTTCACAATGCAGGTAATAAAATATAGATTATTAGTCAATTTAGAGAGGATACACTTCTTTATATAGGAGGCTTTTGTCTGATGACCATAAAAAGCTGGACTGCCCAGATTCAGAATTAATGGTAAATAAGCAACAAGGGAGTTAAAATTATGAATACTTTTCAATAATGGAGAATAAATGAGACTTCAGCAGGGAGTCCAATAGAAAAAGCATGGGTTTGGGGCCAGCAGACTGAAGTACAGCTCTTGAACTTCTAGTGTTTGGCTATGTGGGCACTTAAGGAAGTCAGTTCATATTTTTGCCTTAATGAATTCATCTGGCAAATACAAATACTTCCTTTATACACTGCATAGGGCTATTTGGAGAAAATGAAACAATAACAATAAAATCTAAGAAATAGTTCATGTGAGCCTCTTATATCTAATAAAATTAAGTTAAAAAAACTATTCTAGGGCATCTTGGTGGCTCATTTGGTTAAGCAACTGTCTTTGGCTCAGGTCATGATCCTGGAGTCTCAGATCTCAGCAGGGAGTCTGCTTCTCCCTCTTACTGTCCCCCCTCTCATGCTCTCTCTCTTTCTCTCAAACAAATAAATCTTTAAAAAATAACGATTCTATTTCAATTGACTTTTGCCTAGTTCATAGACACAGCCTGTGAGATTTTACCATATCTGAAAATAAATGATTTCTCTCATAAAATGTTCTTTATTAAAAAGAATTTTCATAGCATGAATTACTAGCCTTTCCAAGAAGTTTCTAAAAACACACACATACACACTTTTGAGAATGTTAGCTGAATTAAAACCATGGTTCCTTAGCATCATGAAGCAACTTGGGCAAGAAAGAGAGTTAAGGACCTCAACTGTTAAAATACACTGAAAGAAAAAGGGTTTTTATTTGTTTGGTGCTTATTTGATTGACTGATTACTATATTCTATAGATGGTGTTTTTCCTTAACCGAGTTGTTCCTCAAAATTCTCTCTCAGGTGTAAACTGTATTATCAATATCCACAGGGTCATTAATATTTTGATAATACCTTTGGGTTCCCTCCCTCATGCCACCAATCCACAGAAAAGAAACACATGTCCTTGGGAAAAAGAGAAAAATGAAAAATTTAGACAACTGTCTACACAGAAAAAATTTAACTGTACATGGAATAAAAATCTGGGAGAAGATCAATTAAATACATCTGTCTAAAAGAGTAAATTCTATTGTGTGAAATCCAAGGGATTGCTCCTAAGGCAGGGTCCAGGAGATGAAATGAGAAAGCAATCAAGCCTCATAATATCAACTATTGTCTGCTGAGAGGATACTTAGTACTTGCCAGGCAGGGTACTGAGTACTTAAGTCCATTATTTCACTGAATCATCTTAAAACAACACTAGACTTTATTATACTTTGGAGAACTTATAGAAAGAGGGTGCTTAATCCTATAAGATCACACAGATACAAGCATAGGACTCTCAGATATCTCCAAGTGCCAAGCCCATACTGTCAACTGCCAGGTTATAGCACCACATTTATTGGCAGTTTTCTAGAAGCCAACCACCTGGTCCTAGGCACTTCATCGTAACCTGCTTCAGCCTCACAGCTAAGCTGGGTATTACTGTCCTAACTTTATAAATGAAGAAACGGAGGCTTAAAGCAGTTAATTACATCTCAAGACTGTAAGGTTTTTAAGCCAGGTCTGACTTCAAAGTTTGTACTCAAGTACAGAATGAGAGTAAAAATTAATTATTAATTAATTAATTAAGACAGATTGGGGCAGGGCCAGTTCTTTCCATATTAACAATGAAACAAAGAATTCGGGAATAAAGATGTTCCTATGATGAAAGACCTTCTAACTCAGTGCTTCTCAACTTTGGCTTCCCAAAAAATTCTGATGCTCATAGAACTACCCTATGACCCAGCAATTACACTACTAGGTATTAATCCAAAGGATACAAAAACAGTGATTTGAAGGGACACATGCACCTGAATGTTTATAGCAGCAATATCCACAATAGCCAAACTATGGAAAGAGCCCAGATGTCCACTGACCAATGGATAAGGAAGATGTGGTATATAAGCACAATGGAATATTATGCAGCCATCAAAAAGAACGAAATCGTGCCATTTACAACAATGTGGCTGGAGCTAGATGGTATTACACTAAATGAAATCAGTCAGAGAAAGATTAACACCGTATGATTTCACTCTTATGTGGAATTTAAAAAACAAAGCTGATGAACATAGGGGAAGGGAAGGAAAAATAAAACCAGACGAAATCAGAGAGGAAGACAAGCCCTTAGAGACACTTAACTACAGAGAACAAACTGAAGGTTGCTGGAGGGGAGGTGTGCGGGGAGATGTGGTAATTGGGCGATGGATGTTAAGGAGGGCACTTGATGAAATGAGCACTGGGTGTTATATGCAACTGATGAAGCACTAAATTCTACCCCTGAAACCAATAATACGCTATATGTTAACTAACTTGAATTTAAATAAACTTTTTTTTTTTTTTATTCTGATGCTTAGGTTCTAGCCGTGGAACTCAGAGAGTAGTTGGTAAAGCTGATTTCAATTTGCCACCACAGGAGAGAACCATGGCGCTAGAACTCTCCTTCAGCTGTGTGCTATTGTATTCTCTCACTTATGCATATTTAGATAAAAAAGAATAATATCTCTGATAATATAATAATAATAATCTTAGAATAATAAGAAAATCCAGGGCGTCTGGGTGGCTCAGTCGCTAAGCGTCTACCTTCAGCTCGGGTCATGATCTCAAGGTCCTGGGATTGAGGCCCTCATTGGGCTCTCTGCTCAGGGGGAAGCCTGCTTTTCCCTCTCCCACACCCTCTGCTTGCGTTCCCTCTCTCGCTGTGTCTCTCTCTGTCAAATAAACAAAATCTTAAAAAACCCTTCTCTCTCTTCCTCAGATTAACTGGGAAGGCAGAAAGTTTCTTGAGCTGAGGAAAACCAGTAACTATTTAATAAATGCCAGATGATTACAGAGGTCCTAAAAAACTTGGAAGGTAATTGTTGAATTAATTGGTTTAGAGAAGAAGCAATAATAAAATCTAAGGGGGTTGCCAAATGTCTTTGCCAACTGAATAGGTTGATACTAAATGAAGAAGCCTGTGTTTCCCTTGCACGTCTTCAGTTAAAAGACCACCCTTTGGATTACTGCCTTCCCACTTGTCATTTCTGCTTTATTTATAAGACTCGATATTCTTTTCTCTAGGAGATTTCATGCCAACTTTCATTGATCATGGCCCTCCTGAGCCTAACAAGTCAAAGTATTAATTTTTTTATAATAGACTATTTTTTTAAAGCAGTTTTAGGTTTACAGAAGAAGTGAGCAGAACTTCTCACATAGGAACCTCTTCCTATCTCCCACTTCAGTTTCTCCTGTTAACCTCTCACATTCATATACACTTGTCAGGACTGATGAGCCAACACGGATCTGCTAATACTAAATGAGGTCCATAGTTACAGTAGGGTTCACTCTTTGTGCTGTACAGAGAATAACAGTTTTTAATTGGCCTCTAGTGATCACATATTCTGTTGATACAGCATTTTATCATCTTTATAATAAGTAACAACCTGTCCCCAACACTAAAACTACAGATTTCCCTGCAATTTCTCAAGATCCCCATATTACCTTGACCCTAGGCAGGTAGGGGGACCTAGAAAGCAAGATTCAAAGAGGAAAACCTAGCTGATTAGGGCCTCGTCATCAAGTCTGATTTACTGTAAGGTGAACTCTAGGGGAAGTTCTCACAAAGTGACACATACGGTGTCAGGGGTGCCTATGCTGTGTGAAGAAGTTTGAACAGGCGAAAAAGATATCAAGAGAATACAGAAAAGTAGTTGTTTCAACCTGACTAGCATAGCATGCCATCAGGAAGGAGTGCTCCATGCCAAAAGGAAAAGAAAGGGACTTCTTGGTTTAATGGACTTCATTAGGATTTCTCTACCTATTGAGAGAACGCAGCTGCTAAAAATGCAGGGAGGACAGGACCCAGAATTTTCTAACCATCTTTTTTTTTTTTTTGGTAGAAAAGAAAAAGAAAACACAGAGGGACAATGGAGGGTTCAAAGCCAGTTGTCAACACCTCTCTCATATCGTAGCCGCACATCACTGGACACTCCCAGGGCTCCCTGACTCTGCGTGTTTTCCCGGAGCCTGGAAGTCGCCACCGCATCACCTCCCAGGCGTGCTGCTGCCTTGAGGTACACAAAGGAAGAGACCCTGGTGAATCTGGCTATTCGGGCTCACCCACGGGGCATTCTCCTCTCATGGCCAAGTCCACCCCTGAAACTGTCTAACACTTTTCAAATGCTCTTTTATTTCCAGCCAGCTACATATGGCCAATGAGATCGGCCTGACAGAGCCGAAGCAGGCTGTCCCTCGGCCAGCTGGCAGCAGGTACGGCTACAATCTGTGGCAATGAAGACAGCACTTGAGTGAAGCGGGCACCTTCCCCAGATAGGACTCCCTGGAGCCAGCGGAGAGCCCCGGCCCCAGAGGCAGATGCTCTTTCAGGCCACCTGGCTGCCGGCAGCCAGAGCACCAGCCTCCAGGGCAGTGAATTCAAAGCACTCGTGTTATTCCTGCTTTACTTATCTTAGTTCTTGCCTCTGTATAACATTTGATGGTTCTCCCTCATAAAGGGTCACAGGTTATCTTATGAACAAGTGCAATTTTTTAAAAAGATTTTATTTGAGAGAGAGAGAGAGAGCATGAGCAAGAGGGAGGGGCAGAGGGAGAGGAGGAAGCAGGCTCCCCACCAAGCAGGGAGCCAGACATGGGGCTCAATCCCAGGACCCTGAGATCATGATCTGAGGTGAAGGCAGAGGCTTAACCAACTGAGCCACCCAGGTGTCCCTGAACTAGCACAATTTAACACTGAAGAGTAAACACAGAACACCTTTAAAAAGGGCATTTTGATTTGAATATTAACATATGTACCTGGACTGATTTGAGATGGTGATAACTCAATGATTATGAGGGACTCTTTCCTTTCATCAGAAACACAGATTCACTTACCCTCCCATCTTGCAGTCCCCGGTCCCACCTTTCCAGGCTCTCACATACTTCGGATTGGCCCACAGGGACACTGGCTTAAAGGTTCCGCTTGAAAAATAAGGGCCCACTGGGCTCAAGATTACAAAGAGCAGGGCTTTGGTAGGCTTCTTGACTCCAAGAGAAGACTGCAATAGAATAAAAGTACACACAACTGTCAATTTAAATGGAGACACCAGTCTTAAAGTCTAGAATAGATCTGTAACTCTCTCCCAGAGGGGCTGTCTAAGCACAGGAGCTGTTACTTCTCAAGTTGAGTTACACAAACGCAGATGGTCTTTTAAGAACAAAACACAAAGGATGGAGTACTGAGGATTCATTTTGCTTTGCCTTCTGAGTTACAGTTTTAGGGTAAAAGCAAATTTGTCACAATTTTTTTGTGAGGAGGGCTTCGAGAGGAGAAATATATTTTTGACAACCAGCTTTATAACACCTTTCACTGACTGGGAATTGAAAAAGGGAAGAACCCAGACATGATTTTCGTCTTAGGAGAGGAAATGGCAATATTTGCTTTTCTAACTTCCCCTTCTGTGTTCACAGATTACTAACCACTTCAAGACACGCCGGAGCCCCTGCAGGTGGTGGGTATAGGTGAGTGCGCCATGACTACACCCCACAGTCACAGACAAGAGACGGCATGAGTGGAGCTTCATGAGAGGCAAAGATACTGGGTGAGATCAAGATTCCCCAAAAAGCCAGGGGATGAAGGACGGAGGAACTGGTGTCATGAATGACAAAGATAGAACATGGTCTTTCCCCACAAACACTGGGAAATCATAAGCCAACCACGTAAGACTGTTGTCTCCAGCACAAAACAGTTATAAGTAATTACTTGGTTGTTTACTAAGGAAGAAAATGGGAAGACTGAAAGCTTTGAGGGTTGTGTATTATAAAGGCAAAAGAGGCCACTGCCCTATTCCATGTGATTCAAGACCACCAGGAATAAGAAAACAGGTCCAGGACTATTACGATGACAGTCAGGATAAAAAATGCTTAATGTCCAGTCTTCAGCAGAGTCCTGTCTGAATAGATGGTGCTAAGAGTCCGTCATGGTAAGAACTGAGAAGGGACTCAACTCCAGCTGACTGGGTGGCGTTTTTTGCTTGATGAACCGGCTAAAGTGGGTCTGGGGATATTTTTTTCTGAATCTCATTCTGTCTCCCCTCTACTACCTATTGGCCCAAGGCCCCCACTCACTACTTATGCCCAGATCATCAAAAATCAGGTAGGTAAAATATTCATGGGCGTAAAAAATGTATTTGTATATATGTGTACATTGATGGCCTCTGAAAGGCATGGAACCCTCAGAAAATGGGAAGATGATTCCATTTGCATTCCATGTGAACACAAGACCAAGAAACATCTGGATGCCAGAGTCAGCAAGCAACAACAGATTTTGGTTTTTTACTTGTTTGGATTTGTTCTTAGTTGGGGCTGACTAAGACTCCCCTACCAGTAAAGAGTGAAGACCCTTAAAGCTTCATTTACCCCCTCTTTTTAAATTTGTTTGAGAGAAAAAACTTAAGAATAATAATACATACCTGCCTTTTTTCCTAGCTTTCATAAAAATTGACCAACTTATCGCCTCACTTTTATGTACCTATCAGTTAAGTAAATACAATGATACTTTCATATCAGAGGGGCTGGGAATCTTAATACTTAAAAAGAAAATGTTTCTGGACCCTCATATTGAGTAATAAAGAGAAGCTTCCCAAAATAACTTAGAAATCCAATCTGCAGCACAAAGCTTCTGTAATTTATCTAGCTTCTAAGTTTCTGAATAAAATAGCTTACTTGCGGACAAACTGATAAGTATTTTGTTAGATACCACACAAATGTCTGGGCTTTTCTCACTCTTAACTCCTGTATTTTTCACAACCTGCATTATACTAGAAGCAATAACTCATCATCATGGAAATTTTGTTGTGGGATAAATTTCATCTTATTCATTTCCTTCCCCTGACTTTAATTGACAGTAAGCTTGCATTTACTCCACTAGGTGGTGTTATAGAGAGCACAGATGGAAAAACAGAATAACCTGATGTATTAAATCTCTTGCTGGAAAAAAAATACACCTTTAAGTAACACTTTTATTCTTAGCAAGCAGGTAAATTATAGATGAGAAGTTTTCAATGCTGAGAGATAATGTGTTTATGTGTACCAACATTTTATTTTCTGAAATTTAAGCAAAGCCCACTCATGTTTTTGGGTTTTTTTTACAAGTACTTCAAGTACTAGTGTAGATCACAGGTTGGTCACCTTCATCCTTAAATGATTACTTATATTGATTGTCTTCTCATGAAAAGAACTCTGTGACTTTACTGCAAATGGTCACAGTGCTTCAAGAGTGAAAATAAATAAAAGGTAACTGCATTAGGAAGGGAGATTGGGGGCTGGGTCTGTTTCTAGCCTCAGGAACGATTATCTGCTTTGTCTTCATTCTCTCTTCTATCCTGAAAAGCAATTTAAATTCTGTGCTGTTATAATTAAGAGCAATTTCTTCTATAATATTAACTAAATGCTAGGAAACATACTTCTATGATGACCCAGTCAGGCTTCTGTTCAAATAAAGCAAAAGCCACCTAAATAAAGAGAAAATATGAACATCTGATAAGTTGTGAAAATGTTTATGAACATTTTTTATTCTTTTTTCTAATTTCCTGGATTATTTCAATATATAAGGAACTGAAGAGGGCTTTAAAAAAATAAAAAAAAATAATAAAAGCCATAGGAAATGAGGAATATAAAATCTCACAGATGCAAAGTATGTAGCTTCTCAAGGGACCACGCTGACTTAAGTTGAAATTCTGATGTGTACAAAAAAAATACTCATTTTTATATTATACCTCACAAATACATATACAAAGGTATTAAGTGCATATATACTTTGCACAAAATAACAAGACCCTTGGGTGTGATGGAAAATAAAGTGATCGGTTCCAGTGAAAGTCACCACTTCTGAGTCAGTCAGAAAATTAGCGTATTTCAGGGTGCCTGGGTGACTCAGATGGTTAAGCGTCTGCCTCCAGCTTGGGTCATGATCTCCAGGTCCTGGGATCGAGCCCCACGTTGGGCTCCCTGCTCGGCGGGAAGTCTGCTTCTCCCTCTCCTTCTGCCTCTCTTTCTGCTTGTGCTCTCTCTCTCTCTCTCTCAAATGAATAAATAAAATCTTAAAAAAAAAAAAGAAAGAAAATTAGCGTATAAAGAGGCAGAATTTCAGTGGTTACATGAACAATGGCAGAAAGTGTCCCAGGCCTGAGAAGCACAGCAGCCGTGTGAGGGCTTGAGAATAGTTCTGTTTAAGCAAGACAAACATGGGACCAAAAAAATAAGATACTTGGGAATAACAAGAACGTTTTTCAAAATGAGTGGCATGACACTTTTTTTTTTAAATTATAAAAAGAGCCTAATTTGTTTTAGCGAGGAAAGCAGTAAAGAACATTGGACTGAGGGGTGCTGGGAGAGATATGGAGAGGACCAGAGGTCCATGCAAGGCCTTAAGTGTGTGAGTTACAAAGTGGAGGGATAACAAATTCGTGCAGTTTTTGTAGGAAAAAATTAGTTGGTTTGGTGAATGACTAAAAAACCCCCAATAATTGTACAGTTTTGGGTTTCTAAGACATTTTAGTTATTCACTCATCGAATCCAACAAGCCAGGAAGTTAAGGGTTATAATTTCTATTTTTATGTTGAAGAAACTGAGACTCCAAACAAACGATTTGCCCAAGATCTGTTATTAAGCTCTAGATCTTCTACTCTTAATCCGGATCTCTTTTTGTAATATCAGAGTTTAAGAAAACAAGTACCCAAGATTTCTTACTCTGGAAAGAGTTCAAGCTGGAGCCTCACTTGCTTCTTCCTCAGCCTTCAGCATGGCCCTCAC
Source organism: Ailurus styani (assembly GCA_002007465.1). NCBI lineage: Eukaryota > Metazoa > Chordata > Mammalia > Carnivora > Ailuridae > Ailurus > Ailurus styani. The sequence goes on from LNAC01000210.1 coordinate 3,129,442, forward strand.
ACTCTACGCACCTCATGCTCAAACCCCCTCACTTTCCTGCCTCTACATGTTTTCCTGAACTACTCTGCCTACCTGGACACTCTCCTTCTCCTCTGTTGTGGACTGAAATGTGTCTACCCCCAATTTGAAGACCCAACCCCCAATGTGACTACTTTTGGAGCTAAAGCTTTTAAGGGGGTCATTAAGGTCAAATGAGGTCAAAAGGGTGAGGCCCTAATCCAACAGGGCTGGTGTCCTTCTAAGAAGTGGAAGAGACATTAGAGCACGACTGTCCACTCCCTCCCCAACCCCCTCCCTCCACACACAAAGAAGGCTCTGTGAGGACACAGCGAAGTGGACGTCTATGGGGAGACCTTACCAGAAACTAACCCTGCTGGCACTTTGATCTTAGTCTTGCAGCCTCCAGAACCATGAGAAAATAAATTCCAGTGTTTAAGACATTCACTCTGGTATTCTCTTATGGCAGCCAGACTAAGACATGGCCAGACTATGGCAGCTGACTAAGACATCCCCTCTCCTTCTTAAGTAATACAAACCCTCCAATCTCAATTTAAATGTCATTTCAGAAAACTTCACAAAGTTAGGTACTTGTGTTCCATGCTATTACAGCACCCTGTACTTCTGTGCATTTAGATAAAATGTCCATCACACTTGCTTACAAATATTTAATTCTCTACCTCTTGCTAATCTGCACACTTGGTGACATGCAAGGCCACCTCCGTCCCCTACACAGAGCACTGTGCCTTGTTATACCAGGTTTACTACATCATAAGAAGTTGTTTACAGAAAGAAGCTGTGAAAACAACCTAGATAACTTATTTGCCAAATCTGAATTACTTTGATTAAAAAAAATTGGATACTAATCCTCCTATGTTGCATTGACACCACAGAGAAAATGTTCCTTTGTCCCCTGCTTTATTTCCAAAAATAACAGAATTCATATGTAGACATTCAAAGGTTACCACAAAGAAAGCTAAAGTCCAGAATTTTCTGAGGCTTGCTATGAAATGGGTAGGGGATCTCAGGCCTGTTCAAAGAGAAAGACAGTATATATTTAACACTTGACAAAAAGAAGGCTAGCACTCCTCTTTAGTTTTTAAATAAGAATGACCTTAAAGTTTAGAAAGCACATAGTTAAAAGAAAACTTAAGGAGAAAAGAACACCTTCCTGTCTAAGGCTATATAAAGGAAGTCATAATGACTGGTTATAGCATCAATGTGAGGGGTAAATTAGATAAACTGTGGAAAGCACCCAGAACCTCCTCTTTTTCAAGCATCCAAAAAACAGCAATTATTTTTGTTTTTATGACTACTCATTTATAACAGTAATAGTGGTAAATACACTCAATATTTACCAATATGCAAAGCCTGAAAGCAACATTAGGATAACTGCAGATGGGACCATGGAACTACATTCAACACTCAATGTTGGAATTGTGGAGAATGAGCACTTGGGAAGAAGACAGGATTGTTATACCAGCATCCCAGGAAATACAGCTTGGTATATTTGAAATCAGCCCTAAACAGAAATTTTAGCCTGGATTATTAAACAAGTGGTCAAGAAAACTTGATAGGGAAGTACCCAGGAAGAGCCAGAATGAGTCACTCTTAGAAACACCATGCTTCATTTCCCTTTCTGAAATGACTAGATCAGGGGTCAGCAAACTTCAGCCTGCTTCCTGTTTTTTAAAGACTTATTGGAATACATGCATCCATGCATTTATGGGTTGCCTATTGAGGTTTTTGTGCCCTAAAGGCAGAGACAAGTTGCTGCCTGACTTCACAGGAAAATTTGCTGACCCCTTCTCTGGGGCATTTTCCTTGTATCTAGAATGGCCTCAAAACCAGCATCTCCTCACTGACCTAGCCTCGGCACTCAGACTTTCACTTTGTGATTCTGTCTAATTTGGTTCAGTTGACTGGGCCAAGGACGCAATGGGCCTGGAATAGAGAGACAACTTAGACCAGCACAGGGAGTTGACAACGGCAATGAAGATGCTCCCCAAATAGGCAAGTCTCAACCCAGCCGACCAAGTGAGATCCTGAGTGGGTTGGATGTTACACTCAAGGGAGCCCCAAGAACTGACTCCTGGATGTGGCAATGTGGAGGTCCTTGGTGATCTCAACAAGCATATTTCTGTGGGAATTTGGGGTTGGGGGGGTGGGGGAGTCAAAAGTCTGAAAGTTGTAGATTCAAGAGAAAAAGAGGGGAGAGGAGGTTAGGATGGCGAGTATGTACAAATCTTGTGGGACACTGCGTGACACAGTGCAGCAGAGAAACAGATGCACTCTACTTCCGTCCCCTTCATCTAGTCACACATCCCTTGTCCACCTGAACCGTCACCCTCAGAAGCAGAACCATGAAGAAGTAGAGCTTGGGAAATCTTTTCAGTATTTTAACCATCAATTTTCCCTTTCCTCTGGATCATTCCATCAGCTTAGAAATATGTTATAGTAGCTCCCATCTAAAACAAACACACTCCCTTTACCACACATCCCACACCAGGACAACCATCTCACCAAGGATCTTCACCTTGCCAAATCCAATAGTCAGTTCTTGGGCCTCACCTCTCTGGTCCTGTGGGCAGGATCTACCACAACTGATCATTGCTTCCACGTCCCTTACTTGGCTTCTGGTATACCAAGTAAGTCTTCCTGTTTTTCTTTCTACCTTACAGGTTGCTGCTTCTCAGACTTCTTAGCTGATTCCTTTTTATCTCCCCTTCTTCTAAATGCTACAGGGCTTAGTCCTCACCTTCTTTTTACCAGTATCTAGATCTCTTCTCTTAATAACTTCACATACTCTCTTGACTCTAAAGGCATTTATATGTTAAACGCTAAGAATGTATTACTTAAATTCCAAACTCTCCCCCCAAATTCCAGACTTGTAGATCTGCCCACCTATTTGATAACTTGAGCTTAAGTTACCATGCCCAAAACTGTACTCTAGATTCTACCCATCATCTCTCCAACAAAGACACAGGAAAAACCTTTTCCCTCACTCTTCCCCATCCCAACAAATTGTCACTATTCAGTTGCTCTGGCCCAAAGGAAAATATGTCCTTTCTCCTTTCATATTCACATCCAATCTGTCAGAAAATTTGGGAGTTGCAATAAACATCCCTGAATATATGTCTTCATGTGAACTAGGGGATTTGTCTACAACATAAATTCCTTGAAGGAAGCCTGGATTTTTAAGATTTCCAAATTTAATGGTCTCATTTTATTCAACTTACAAATAATAGTTCTTATGTTTGTTCTATCAACATAATGGGTGATGAACAGGATGCTCATTGCATAAATTACGCTAGCATATTTCATTGATTCTAAGATATCAAATTTTTCATATTTAACGTGTCTGAAGTTCAGACTCAGCATTTTACAATTGCTATTGGCTAAGTAGCACTCATGGGAAAGCTGGCATTATCAGACTTATAATTAGCTGTTCATACTGATGGTACTTACAATGGGTGATGGGCATTGGTGATGCCATACATGTTGAGTTTGCCATTTAAAATGTCTTTAAAGGGCGCCTGGGTGGCTCAGTGGGTTAAAGCCGCTGCCTTCGGCTCAGGTCATGATCCCAGGGTCCTGGGATCGAGGCCCACATCGGGCTCTCCCTGCTTAGCAGGGAGCCTGCTTCCTCCTCTCTCCTCTCTCTCTGCCTACTTGTAATCTCTCTCTCTGTGTCAAATGAATAAATAAAAAAAATAAAATAAAAAATAAAAATAAAATGTCTTTAAAAAGTTACAGTATGATTTGGCACTGAAAAGAAAAATCACTGGACAGAAAGTGCAAAGACAGGAGCTGGACATGTATTTGATATTAGTCAAGCACATATTTGTAGTAACATTAAAAAAATGCAATTGAATAATCTCCTGCAAAGCAACAACCAGTCTTCTCATAGAACCTCTGGGAGGAAAATATCTATATGAAGATAAAGCTGTGTTAGTTTTTGTTATTAAGCTACACGCAAAAATAAAAAAGCCTATCACAAGCCAAGCAGAGCAAATGATGGCAGGAAGAATTGCAGATGTTCTCTGAAAATACATATTTAAAAAAAAAAAAAAAAAGGCTGGTATGACTAATTCATGAGTCAGTCAGGATTGTCAGGAGAGGGCGCCTGGGTGCCTCAGTGGGTTAAAGCCTCTGCCTTCAGCTCAGGTCATGATCTCAGGGTCCTGGGATCGAGGCCCGCATCGGGCTCCCTGCTTGGTAGGGAGCCTGCTTCCTCCTCTCTCTCTCTGCCTGCCTCTCTCCCTACTTGTGATCTCTCTCTCTCTCTGTCAAATAAATAAATAAAATCTTTAAAAAAAAAAAAAAAGGATTGTCAGGAGAGTACTGCGTCATAGTTTAGGTATGTTTTTCCATTTCAGTGCATAAAATAATGGGTGACTTATAACTTATGGCATCCTGTATTCAATTAAGAGATAGAGATGTACGATGGAATACCTTACAGCTAAGAAAATGGGTAAAATAGAGATTGATCTGTATGTAGGATGTGGAAGAATTTCTAAGACAAATTGTAAATGCAAAAACAATAATACAAACAAAATTGCTCATAGTATGGCTGCCATTTATATAAAAAAAAGAGACAGAAAGACAAAAACACAAACATATATATATATATATATATAGAGAGAGAGAGAGAGAGAGAGAGAGAAAAGGTACAATCGGGGAGCCAAAAATAGCCTTCTTCTATGGAACCTTAACATATCAACAGCTGGCACTGTAAATCAGGGAAGAAAGGATAGACCACTCAATAAACAGTAATGGAGTAACATGGTATCCATATGGAGAAAAATAAAATTGAGTCCTCCATACAAAGTTCACTTCCAAATGGATTTCATTTAAATGGAAGAGCACAACTCTAAAACAGAAGTGTGATCCTGGAGTGAAGAAGAATTTCTTTAAAACACACAAAAGCCACAAAATATACAGAAAAAAATAAACACTTTTTCTAGAAGATTTTATAAAGTGGGAGAGGGGCTGAGATAGAACTTCAAACACATTCTGTGCTGAGCACAGAACCTAATGTGGGGCTCAATCCCATGACCCTGAGGTCATGACCTGAGCCGAAACCCAGGGCTGGATGTTTAACCAAATGACTGAGCCACCCAGGCGCCCCAGTGCTGCTGTTTTCTAAAAGATACCAACCAGTAAGAATGTGAAAAAGCAAGACTAGATGCAAAAACCAGCCACAGACTAGAACACTATTTTCAATACATTTATCTGACAAAGGATGTGCCACAGAATGGAAAGTTACCTCTTGTGAAATGTATCTCTGACAAAGGGTTGATACCTAGAATATATAAAGACTCTAAAAAAATTAAAAAGGCAAATCAATTTTTTTAAATTTTTTTTTAAGATTGTATTTATTTGACACAGAGAGAGAGATTACAAGTAGGCAGAGAGGCAGGCAGAGAGAGAGGAGAGAGGAGGAAGCAGGCTCCCTGCCGAGCAGAGAGCCCGATGCGGGCCTCAATCCCAGGACCCTGGGATCATGACCTGAGCTGAAGACAGAGGCTTTAACCCACTGAGCCACCCAGGCGCCCACAAATCAATTTTTTTAATGGCAAAAGACTGTTTCTTTCCAAAAGGATTTTCAATACACAATAAACATATGAAAAGGTACTCAATATAATTTGTCCTCAGGGAAATAAAAATTAAAACTACAAGGAGGTAAGACTCATATATCGGAATGGATAACATTAACAAGATACTACTGGTGTCAGCAAGGATATGAAGCAAATAGAATTTTCATACATTGCTGGTGGAAGAATAAACTGGTATAAGCATTCTGGAACTCTGTTTTGCAGTATCTAGTAAAGTGATACACATATATCCTTCTATTCAATTTAGCTCCTAAGTAAATACCAAAGAGAAGCAAGTACATATGTCCATTATAAGACACATACGAGGATGTGCACAGCAGCTTTATTTATAATAGCCAAAAGTTAGAAACACACCAATCATCCATCCATGTAAGACAATCCCATATTCGGGGGAAGAAGGTAAAAGGAGGAGAGAATAAAGAATGAACTACGTAACACACCATGGTTAGTTGATTCTAGGGAGGGAAAGAGAATCAACAGAGGAAATATATACAAAAGGTTTCAACTGTACGAGTCATTTGCTAATCCCAACTATACTAGTCATATTCTAATGTTAACTGGGAGTCATGTGCACGGATTTTCATTTTTAATTCTTTTCTTTAAACGGTGTGTGTGTGTGTGTGTGTAAAAATCTTTGAGTTTGGGAACCTGAGCAAAGAATTATTGGCAGTTTTGAAAAAGGAGGCTAACAGTTAATGGCCAAACACATGTATGCAGGTAGAGGTATGAATATGGGCCTCTAGAAGGATATAAGAAAAGGTGCCCACAGGAATTGTTTGGAAGGAGGCAAACTGTGGAACTCTGAATCAGAAGGAGAGTAGAAAGGAAGCTTCCTTAACCCTTATATGCCTTTGGTACTATTTGAGTTTGTTACCAGATAGTTTACTCTCCCCCAAATAGTTCTTTTAACATTCCAGAAAAATACCCTTGTGCACTGCTGGTAGGAAATTAAATCGGCACAGCCACTCTGGAAAACACTATGGAGACTCCCGGACAAAGTAAAAATTGAAATACCATATGATCCAGCGATTCCACTTCTGGGTCCTTATCCAAAGAAAACAAAAACAATAACTCCGAAAGATAAATGCAACTCTGTGCTTACTGCACAGTATTTACAGTAGCCAAGACACGGAAACAACCTAAGTGTCCACGGATGGATGAATGGATAAAGAAAATGTGGTCTACAGATACAATGGAATACTACCTGACCATGAAAAAAGAAGGAATCCAGCCTTGCAACGACATGGATGGACCCTGAGGGCACTATGCCCAGTGAAATAAATCAGACAGAGAAAGACAAATACTGGATGATCTCAGTTATATTCAGAATCTAAAACAAAAATGAAAACACACACCAAACAAGCTTGTAGATGCAGAGAACAGATTGGTGGTTACCAGAGGCAGTGGCAGGGGGTGGGAGAAACGGGTGAAGGAGATCAAAATGTACAAACTTCCAGGTACAAAATAAATAAGTCCTGGGGATACAACAAACAGCATGGTGACTATAGTTAATAATTCTGTATTGTACATTTGAAGTTGCTAAGAGAGTGAATCTTTCAAGTTCTCAGCATAAGAAAAAAAAATTTTTAACTATGTATGGTGATGGCTGTTAACCAGATTTATTGTGGTGATCTATTTGCAATATATGCAAGAATTGGATCATTACGTACTACACCTGACAGTTTCACCTGAATTTATAAAGCCTATTTATTTATTTATTTATTTGAGACAGAGAGAGAGAGAGCAAGAGCGCACAAGCAAGGGGTGTGGCAGGCAGAGGGAGAAGCAGGCTCCCTACTGAGCAAGGAGCCCGATGCGGGGCTCAATCCCAGAACCCTGAGATCATGACCTGAGCTGAAGGCAGACACTTAACCAACTGAGCCACCCAAATGTCCCTAAAAATTTTTTTTAAATAAAAATAAAATCCCAGAAACATACTGGCGAATTTGCATGTGAAAACTGATATCCCTCAACCTAGAAGTATTGTAACCGAACATTAAGATGTAGGAGCGTGTTATATAACACATGTGTGTATTGTGTGATAGTGTGTGTTATGTAATACAGAATATATAGCATATTATAATATCTGGTGTGATTAGGTCACATGTAATTAAGAGCAGGAAAGCCGCTAGCTCAGAGAAGGAAAGGAAATAGAACCACGGTGGACTGATGTGAGAGCAAGACAGGAAAGATCTTATATATTTCATTCATTATATTTCCACACTAACCACTGTTATTGAGCCACCCCCCATTTCTCCAAAGCACAGACCTCCCTCAACAGTACACAGTCATTTCATGGGTTTCTGTTATGAAAAATGATTGCTGCACCAGACACTGAGTTCCCGGAGAGCAGAAACGTCATGTTTGCTCAGCACTGTTTCCCTAGACCCAGCCCTGTGCACAGAGGCTGAGAGTGCAGGGTTCTTATCTCATCTCTTCGGGGCTCAGTTTCCTCATCTCTGAAATGCCACCAGCAGCTCCTGCTCACAGGGTTCATCAGTGCACGGAAAGCACCAAACGCCACGCCTGATACTTAGGAGAGCTTCAGAATGCCAGTGGTTGGTTGGTGACAGTGTCAGACAAGTGACTGTATTTCATCAAAAAGAACCAGGACTTCCCTGAAAAGCAGCAGAACTTTCCCGGGTTGGGAAAGTAAGATGGGCCAAGCACATCTTGCTGGGAAACAGTAACTCAAGAATTCCCTGGGTTGTATATTGTCAAACCACTCACTGCAATATTGTATCAGGTGACAGGGAAATGGAATCCCAGTAAGGGAACTGGCACAGGTGTGGCAGGTGTCTGGCATGGAGAACTTCCCAGCATTTAGAAGTGATGGACGAGATATACACACAGCAACCTGTACAGAAAAGATATACACACAGCAACCTGCACAGAAATGAAAAAACAATTGGGAAAATGTTCAGAAACGGGAGATCGGTAGAACAAAACCATTTCTAGAAAATACAAATAAGAGATACTTAAAACGCACACACAAACCAAAAGAATATTCATTCAAGACATGAGATGATTGCCAGGGGGTGGTGGGGAAGAAATGAGATGATAGTAGGGAATGAGGATGGAAGGAAATAAAGCACCGAAGAGCGGGACCTCAGAACCCATGATGGGAAGTGCCATGGTCTGAGAGGTAGGAACCAGCTGCACTGCAAGTGGAGGGGAAAAATGAAGACAAGACAACAATCGTCCCCTGTGATAATGATGACATGGACCAGGACAGCCTCGAGAGGCTGTCCATTGGTCGGAGTGGATGGTAGCTGGTAAGAACAAGCTGCTTATCACAGGATACAATCAATGCAAATAAGCTGGATCTCTAAAAACAAACTCAAGGTTTGAAGATACTTAGATGGGGCTGTTGATCTGAAGCATGTTAACAGAGTTCTGCAAATGAGAATTTAATATTGTTTATAAGCAGTGGAATGAATGTGTGTGTGTGTGTGTGTGTATGTAGGTGTGTGTATATCTCAAATAGGATTGCAAAAGAATATATTAAAGTGTAGACAAAACACAACTTACATGATCATAAATTGCTGCTATACTTAGTTTTCAAATCCGTTCAGATTCTTTCACTTATAGAGGCTAATTGTGAAGAGAAATGATGGTAAGATACAAGATGTATAAACATAAATAAGGGCAGTGAATAAAGGGAATTCTTTTCATGGGAACTGTTATGATTATAGGTTACATTATATGTGTAATATAAAGATTTTACAAGGTGATAAAAGGAAAAGAAAGACATGTCTATGAAATTTATGTCCTTAAGCTCCCCATGCAGTGAACCAGAAATCAAGGAGTGGACCATTTGGCAGCAGGAGTTTTACAAATGGGAGCGCTAATGAAAATGTCATTCTGAAAGATTTCCAGAAGTTGTGAATGGGGAAACTGTTTATGTGAAGTGACTGAAAATGTTCTGTACTGTTCAGATTGTACTCTGGGCATCCGAGGCTGCAATTAACCAAAGCAGACTGCTTCTCTAGTGGAGCTCAACTCCAGAGATTTATTTAGGGGCAGTCTGAATGTACAAGTATGAGTTAAGGGGCATCTGGGTGTCTCAGTCATGATCTCAGGGTCTTGGGATGGAGCCCCACATCAGGCTCTCTGCTCAGCAGGGAGTCCGCTTCTCCTTCTCCCTCTGCCTGCTGCTCTGCCTACTTGTGCTCCCTCTCTGTCTCTGTCAAATAAATAAATAAAATCTCTCTCTCTCTCTCTCTCTCTATATATATATATATGTGTGTATATATATATGTATATATATATATATATGTATTCAAAAAAAAAGAAGTATGAGTTAACTGAATATGAGAGATTCCTCACCTTCCACATGAGCCAAGGTCAGTCTGTCTATGAAAACAGCTGAAAAAGTCCAGTCTGCTGGTAGCTTGCAGATCTGGGGTATCAGCCTGGGACCTGGTCAAAGGGGCTGAGTGGGCTGACCCTCCACCATCAGACTTGACCCTTCTCCGTGACACGGATCCTCAGCCCTGCTACTATTCAGTACTGTCTCACTCTGTTACTTTTCCAGTCATCTCCAGTGGGATGAGAGGACGCTGAGAAAAACTGGAACCGTCAAAGGCTGAATGCCATGATCACACAGGATTTCAGAATTCATGGTTGTGCCTATTTTGCTATAGACTATGGTGAAAGCACTTGTACACTTATTAGAATCACCAAGGAAATAAAGCCTGTGTCTGTTTGTACGTTCATATAGCTGTACCTGCTTGGAGTTACTAAACAGAGTGAAATTGGAGAAAAAAGATGTTAAAATCAGCAAAACCCAGCTTCTTTAGAGGTAAGGCTGTTCAGTATCCAGTATTGAACCCGATAGTCATGTAATTTTAACTTGTCTGATAAAGTGAAGATCTAGAAACTGTTCATGTAAATATGCTTTATCTAAATATTAGGTTTTCAGATTTTATCTTAATTTCCAATTGGCACATAATCAGCAGTAGTCTGAAGCACTCCAGCTTTTAGATTCTCTTTATGTTTTTAACTACCTATCAAAAAACATTTTAGAAGGTAGTAAAGAGATACTGAAATTCTTTTTTTAATGAAAAATCTTTTGGTGACATGAATGACTTTACTCTCTAAACTTTTTCCGAGAGGTTTATGTATTGATGTTCAGTATTTTGTTTAATAATATGAAACTAATGGGAAAAAAATATTTTTAAAAAATTTCTACCCACTGGCAGTCTGGTATTTTTTACTGGCAAGCTCTCTACCCACTGGTTATATATTAAGAGGTAATTATAAATGTCCCAATAAAATACTATTCTGTTTATTATAATCCTAAATCTAAAAGGCTTTTAGTAATGGATTCAATTATTACCAAAGAAGGCTGGAAGACATGAAGAATTGCACAAAAACTTTCATACGTAGGTATCACCTACGTAAATCAGTAAAAATGAAGGGTTAATGACAAAACATGTAAAGAAGCACAAGACTGAGCAAACATAATGAAATTCATAAGTTAATAGTAGAACCACTCTCTTATTACATGGCTGCTACCGAATCATACTGGGCGTGAGAAGGAATAATTAATATTGGACTGTTATAGCACGGCTCCTCAAAGTAAAAACAATACCGTGTCCTTGGGATGAAGTTGAGCTTTCAAAGATATAAATATTTCTACCTGGTGCCAGTTTGCAATCCCAGGAGCAAATAAAGCATTAAAGACTGCTAGACATACACTTAATTCTTTCCCAAGGCTTGAGATGGTGATACTCTTGAAAGTAATTAAGAAATCCCCAGAACATTTGCCTAAATGCAGAGTCTCTTACCTTGGCATCACAGATTTAGATTATTTGGATGTGGGCTTGAGCTCAGTCCAAATGAGTTGGTTGTAGAATACTGAATATTCTACACACACAGGGAGTACCACACCCAGGAATAGAAACTGGGCATGTGAGATCAAGGAGGGGGTGATATCACTTAATAAATTACCACGACATGTATTTATTTGCTCATTCAAAGAAGTCAAAACACCTCTTGGATCAAAGACCTACTTAATCAATTCATCTAACCATGAAAAGAACATGAAAGGAAAATGTGGATGCTAGCCCCCAGTAGACAAGACCAAAACATCGGATAACCAACACAGAGGTGAGCCTGGAATTATTCTGTGAAGCCAGTGACAAGACAGAGCCATCACAAACCGGAGTACCATAAAAAGACCAGCAAAAGTCAGCCACGCCCGATGAAAGAGTCCCAGTGGACCGGAAGCTACTTGGCCTAATCCTCCAGCCAGCACCTCACTTATCAAACGCAGCCACCATGAAAAGACAGTGCATGATAATTTACCAGACTAGACTGTATAACATCTGTGTGGTGTACAAATGTTTAAGTCCATATGCTTTATTGAACATTATTTGTATTTTATGCTTGTTTCTGAATTATAGGTGATTGTTTTTTCTGCCTGTATATATATCTATAAATATATTTACATTTGTAATGTAAATATTGATATATTATATATATTGATATATAATATATGTAATATTATATGATTCTATATTGTATAATATATACTACAATTATATAATGATATAAAATTATATAATATAGTTATGTTATATATATGTAATAATTATATATAACACATATCATGATATATATAATACACTATATATAATATTGATATAAATATATATATAAATATACCAACCAAATATAAATAATGTTGACTTACCAAATGATATCAGTTGTTTCCTTCTATTCTTTATTACTTGCCACTTGTAAAGCAGATTTTTAAAAATTCTTGATTCTGGGGGCACCTGGGTGTCTCAGTGGGTTAAGCCTCTGCCTTTGGCTCAGGTCATGATCCCAAGGTCCTGGGATCGAGCCCCACATTGGAATCTCTGCTCAGTGGGGAGCCTGCTGCTTCTTCTCCCTCTGCCTGCCTCTCTACCTACTTGTGATCCCTCTTTCTCTCTGTCAAATAAATAAATAAAATCTTTAAAAAAAAAATTATTGATTCTGAGGTCCAAAGCATAATCAAATAGGTAAGTTGATAGTGTAGTGGGAGAGAACTACTTGCCCAGGCTTTTGTCACTGAGGTTCCTAAATTTGGACTGACATCAGAATCACCATTCTGATCTCCTCAATGAGCATCTCTGTGGATTGGGGTCAATATGTGTATTTCAAAAATTCCCTGGGTGGGGGCACCTGGGTTGCTCAGTCAGTAGTCAGTTAAGCATCTGACCTGATGTTGGCTCAGGTCATGATCTCAGGGTTGTGAGATGGAGGACTGTGTCAGGCTCCATCCTGGGGGTAGAGCCTGCTTAAGATTCTGTTTCTCCCTCTTCCTCCCCAATCAATCAATCAATCAAACAAACAAACAAACCTGGGTGATTCAAATGCAAAAAGTTGAAGACCACCAATAGAGAGGATTATTGTGACAACAGGTTGGACTATAAAGTCAGGTTTATAAGCTTGTCTAACTCTAGATTATAGGATTCTGGGACTCTGGACAACTTACTACATCACAGAACAAAATATGCTAGGAAACTACAGACCAACACCTTTTATGAGCATTGACATAAATTCTTAACAAAATACTTGCATACTGAATACAAGATTTAATATAATTATTCACCGTAACCAAGTAGGATTTAGTCCAGGAATGTAAGGTTGTTTTTAACACCAAAAAACCGAATATAACAAATATAATTTAGAATAAAGGGCAAAACTACATAATCTTGTCAAGACATTTAGAAAAAGCCATCAACAATATCTAACATCCATTCATAACAAAACTCTCAACAAACTTGGAATAAAAGAATCAGATCTTAGAGTGGGAAAGTACTTCAGAATAAATGCAAGACAGTGCTTCCAGAGTAGTAACAATGTTTCAACAAACTTTAAAAATTGCTTCTTCCTAGCCTAAAATATAAAAAAAGAAAATATACAAAGAAAATAGAAAATTAAAAATAAACTTCATTAATATTAAAATGTCAGAGACAAAAGGAGTAGATAACTTTTTTAATTATCCCAATTCTTCCAAATTTGTTACAGAGACTGCACTTCATGAAATTCACTGTCTAGATTCGTAATAGTCTTTCAAAAGGAATCAAAAAGATGCCAAAGGACCACTTAGGTATTTTTTCTATGGCCTTATATATTTCCATACTTCTTGCATTCAGATGGCAGAGTAGAGAACCTGGTAAGCATACAATTACTTAGTAGAGACCAGAATGGCTATACTATAGCAAGAATGCAGTCTCATTCTCCCTATTCCTAAAAATCTCCATATGCCAAAGCCCCTTCATTTGCTACCCACACTCAATCTTCCCCCCTCCATTATCCTTCCATACCACCCCTAAGACCATAGCTGCCTAGAAGAAGAAGGAGACAAGTGATAGGGTCTTTGCAGGACATACTCAACCCACACAAATGGCCTTAGCTTCTCCAGGCATGTCCTTCTTTTGCAAGGGCACCAACCAGTAGGCTGTGACCTATCAGCAGACCTTGTCATCATGATGTGTAAAGCTACAACTGTAGTTCTCAAGTTCCTTCCCTAACTCCCGTTGTAAACTTCATTTTCAACATTTGCTATGGGGGAAGGGAGACTTCCACTCCCATTCCTTGGTAATCCCAAGACTTCAGGAAAATGAAAATAAAAAGCAGCAGCTCTCCCTCCTCCAAATTTCAAAACCATTACCACTTCTACCTTGGAGAACTGCTGCCAAGACAAGAGACATTACACCGAGGAGTGCCTCTGAGGAAATTCAGGAAAATAGGAGGAAATATTGATGGATCTTGATTAAGGGAAGGCAAGACTGTGGCTGCTTCTGTACCACAATGGTGGAATTGAGTCGTTGTGACAGAAACCATATGGCCCAAAAAGCATGAAATATTTACCATCTGGCCCTTTAAAGAAAATGTTTGCTGACACCTGGTCTTGATAATCAGGAGAAAGGAGTCATTTATGTTATTGGGGGCTATCAACCTGTATTCTAGAAGTTTCACACATGAAGAAACGACGGTAAGTTGCCCACCCGGAAACAGGGAGTCAGTCTGTACCTCAGTTCCGATGAACGTAGGACGAATATACAGACTAGCAGATGTTGAACAGGGGACCCATTCTTGATCCAGTTTCACAAGCTCTTTAATACACTCTAAAAGCTCTTCCTTGTCAAATACCTAAAGGAATGGAAAACATAATGAAGAGTTGGATTTTCCTCCATTCTAGCAACAAGAAATGATCCTCATGGAAACTTTAGACTGTTCAAAAAAGATAAGTAATAATAAAACCAAACAAGAATTTTTTTTCTGATTCCTTTCCCTCTAAAATTGTGATGGGATGATGGATTATCTACATGGAGGAGATAAAATAGTGGATCCCTACCTCTTACCATAGCAAATATCAACTATAGTTGGATTATACATTAAAATGTGATAAAACATTAAGACTTTTATAAAGTAAAAATCAAAAAATACCTCTGTCGCCTTAAGGTAGAAAAGAGTTTTGTTTTTGTTTTTGTTTTTGTTTTTTTAAGATTTATTTATTTGAGATAGCACAGCACGCACCAGAGTGGCAGGGCAGGCCAGAGAAAGAGTCCTTAAGCAGGCTCTGTGACTGAGAAGCAACTAATTGGGAGAAGTTATTCATAACCCATAACTAACCAAGGATCATAACTTGAATCTGTTAAGATATTCTGAAAATGAGTAAGACACAGATGACCCAAAAGGAAAACGAGCAAAGGCAAAGAGAAGTTTATTTCTAAGGAGGAAAAGGTTTTTGTATATTAGTTGGGTGACAGTTTGTAAAATAAGTTAGTTCCCACTCACTTAACAGGGCAAAGAAACATACTTTCAGAGATGTATGTCACAGGGTATCCAAGGTTGAAATGACTCAGAAACACACATCTAAGCAGAACTCATGACATTAAGAATTGGCTACTTAGAACAGCAATCGCAGCACAGTAATATAGAAATCGGGATTGCCAATCATACAGGACATATCATCACTCTGAGTCACTGAAGATTTAGTGGCAACAGAACTTGACTAGGAATTAAAAAGACTTGCACCCAATTTCTTGCCCTGTCCCTTTGCTCTGTGACTTTAGGCAAATCATTTAAGATCTCTGGGCTTGAGTTTTCTTCTAGGAACAAAGATGCTACTAAAATGTACAACACATACCTATTTTTTTTTAAGGTTTTTTTTTTTTTTAATTTGACAGAGAGAGAGAGATCACAAGAAGGCAGAGAGACAGCAGAGAGCTCAGAGCACTGAGTGGGGAGCCCGATGCAGGCCTCGATCCCAGGACGCTGAGATCATGACCTGAGCTGAAGGCAGAGGCTTTAACCCACTGAGCCACCCAGGTGCCCCTATTTTTTTTTTTAAACACATACCTTCTTGAGGCTTACTGTTATGATTAAACAGAGAAGGAATGTGAAACCACATAACACAGTTTAAGGCAGAGCTGAGGTCCAACAGATGTTACTTCCCTTTCCTTCTGCCCCCACTTTAAAGTTTTTCCTGGTAATTTGTCTGTAATGGTACAAGAGTGAAACTACTCCAAAGAACGTACCTTCATTTCCCTTCTGGGGCTATATTATGGCCTCTGAAGGAGGTGAGTGAAGCATGGGTTACAAAAATAGGGAGGGAAAAGGAAGAGCCTGGCTAAAAAGGAGTAGTACTTGGGCTTCTTCAAAGCACAGCTTGGGCTGGACTCCTGAAAGTTAGGTATGCAGAATTTGTAAAAGAATAAAAAGACTCCTTCAGTTCAGAAAGGCAGCCTGGTCACATCTCAGGGAAGGGCAGTAATCGAAGACACCTCCTACCTAGACGTGAGCCTTAGGATCTAAATCCAACCCACCATACAATGAATTCTGCCCTTTAATGATGTTATAGACAGTCACCAATGGCCATAACAAACCATTTTAATACCATGTTCTTAAAAAAAAAAATAAAGCTTGGGGTAAAATATCAAAGTAATTCAATCACTGCAAACTTGCTACTGTCCCAAGCAATTAGGTAAAATACTCCCAAAATAACTGTGTGACACACCCTAGTTTCCATTTCATATATTGTAAGTCTTCATATAGGGTCTTCAAGTTATTTATTTTAGTTTGAGGTATATTTTTCTTCCGGATCCTATGATCTCCTACATACACATTAACCGGACATTTATGAAGAAACAGATGTGCAACTGCCAAGTGGTATTGGTTATTTCCTTGTATTTTTACCTTATTCATTACAAAGTAGATGAGAAGTAACTTAAGTGTTCTCATGGTTTGTACCGAATATTGATCTAACTACAGTGGAACCTTGAACAACATGGATCAGAACCTCATAGGTCCATCTGCATGTGGGTTTTTTTTTTATATAGTACAGTACTATAAATTTATTTTCTCTTGCTTGTGATTTTCTTAATAACACTTCCTTTTCTCTAGCTCACTGTTATAAGAATCAAGTCTATAATACATATAACATACAAAATATGTGTTAATCAACTCTGTATGTTTTGGTAAGGCTTCCAGTCAACAACAGGCTCTTGGTTAAGTTTTGGGGGGATTTTCAACTGCCTGGGGCGCTTCTAACCCCTGCCTTGTTCAAAGGTCAACTGTATTCAGAAAGGATTTGTTTTGTGGTAAGTTCACAGTGACCAACCACATCAAGAGAAACACAAAAGAAACTCCGAAATTTACGTACCGGCAAAGTGGCCCTCACAGCAGATCGGTGCATTCTATCCATGTTGAGGTTTGGCCGAAACAGTCGAATTTTATTATCTACTCCTCGAAATGCCTTCAGTCCCTCAAACAACTAAAGATAAAAAGAGAGATAAATCTTAGGGGATAACTAAATGAAAACAATCTCTGTGTTGAAAAGACTGATCTCCAAATCTAGACAAGCCAACAGTTGACAGGCTGGTTATTGTAGCTGGGCTAAAAACAAACTCTTTTAGTACCAAAGTCTGATAGGAATTCAAGATTATCCTTTCCTTAGCAGAAGCCATACTGCCAAATAACACCTCCAGGGAGGTAGGGAGAACACATCGCCAATCACACAACGTGGGCTAACTGCCCAGTCAATGAAAATGGAAGCAAAGAACCCACTCCTGCAGCCCTAAACAAGCGTGCCTCCCTTCATTTAATCTGTCTCATTCAAATCTGGATAGTAGATAATCTAGATGTGACTGGGGCTGATTTAGTCCCCCAAATCACAGAAGCCAAGCACCTCGAGACCATCCTATCAAAGGGGCTGGCCACCTTTCTCAAAATGCCAAGGCCTGAAGAACCACTGGGAAGGGGTGTTAAAAGACTCTGAAGTAGCCACATACTGATAAACACAGAGAAAAGAGAAAAATCAATAATTTTAGTGGGAAATTTTAACACTGGTTCTCTAAATAACTGACAGAACAAATAGGCTGAGCTCAGCAAAGATATGGCAGATTTGAACAACAGGAACAACAAACTGACCTCGTAGACAGGTAGAACCCTGCATACAGCACCTGCAGAACACATGCTCTTTTCACACATTTTCCAACCAGAAACTAGAAATCCGGATCAGAAGTAGGATGACAAAATGTCAACATTTTGGCAAGGGAGAAACTCATCACTAAATAAAGTATAAGTCAAAGAAGAAAAATAATGGAATTTAGAAAATGTGTTGAACTGAAGGATAGTTGGGCCCTTAGAAGCTTATAGCCTTAAGCTCAGCTCACATGAGAAAAGAAATCTAAATCATGTAGCACAATTTCAAAGCACTAATTTAGATTTAAGTGCAAATACAAAACTTTTTAAATGGAACTTAATAATGTAACGTATTAAATGGGGTAAAGTTTCAGCTAAAAGAGAAATCTGAAATATACTTGAAGCAAAAAGACACAGAAAGCAAAATGTCATACAAATTCTTTCTAAAGTAAAGCTGGTGAGGTTACATTGTTCGTAAATACAAAACAAAATTAAATTTTATTAATTTTAACAAAATTAATAAATTTTAATTAGTAAATATAAAACAAAATCAGTAGATACAAAACAAAATACATTTTTAATTTAAATTTTACCAGAGATCAAAGAAAAGTGACTTCATAGGGTTCCATTTATTTCATTTACTTCACTTTAATTTTAAAATTGTATGCACCTGATGTGGGTTCAAGTCTATGTAAAAATTATATGAAACTCTCATTAAGCAACACAGATGCAAAGTATGCAAAAGGATAACACAGCATGATAAAGTTGGATTTATCTCAGGAACAGAGGATGATTTAACATTTAGAAAAATCAATTAATGAGATTCATTATATTCACAGCCTCAGTGGAAAAAAACGATATGATCATCTCATTAGATAAAGTATATGTAACTGATAAAATTGAACTCTTTTGAGGTTTTTTTTTTTAATTTTCTCAGATAACTAAGAAGGAAACTTTGGTAAGTAGTAAAGAATATCTACAAAGGACTTGCAGCAAACATTATGCTTAATGATAAAATGTAAAGCCTTCCTTTTCAGAATGGGAGCATCACAAATTGCCTGCTGTGACTACTTTAATACTATACAAATGTAATAAGGCAAATATATCAAATAACCAAATAAAAAGCATCAGGTTGAAAAGAAAAAAAATAAAACTACCATAGATCATGAAACATAGATAAGATTAAATATGTAGAAAATCCGGAAAAACCAACATCCTCTTTTGAAATTATTTGGTTAGGCAAGGTAACCAAAGGCAAAATTATATTCCTATGTAACAGGAAATAAAAACAGCATTTATGATAGATTTAAGGGAGGACTATTTGGGGGCAGGGAGGGCCTAAAAGAAGACAAGATCCATAAGGACAACATAAAACTTTATCAAGTCATTAGAGACCTAACTCAATGCAGAAAGCTATTGCACACTCATGGATCCAAAGACTCATTGTCATAAAGATGTTGATTCTCCCAAACTGATTTATATACTCAGTGTAACCCAAATGAAAATCATGTCAGGGCATTTTACTTTCTTGTAACAAGTTAAATAACAAAAGTTGATTGACTTGATAAACTGAGTTTAAGAGTGATATGGAAAAGCAAATGGCCGAGAACATGCAAAGCACTCTTGAAAGGCAAAACAGGACTTGCCCTAGGGAGACATTAAGGCTCAATGATTTGGAAATTAAAACAGTGTGGCATTTGTGCAGATAGACAAGTGAAACAACAGAACAGGAAAGAGATCCACATAGACAATGCGATGAAAATGGAGATCCAGAAGCAGACCCATACACATGTGATAAAGGTGGCAGGGCATATCAGAGGAGAAAGAACAGTCCTTAAAACAAAAAACAAAAAACAAAAAACAAAAAAACACTATCTATCTATCTATCTATCTATCTATCTATCTATCTATCTATCTATCTATCTATCTATCTACCTATTTATTTAGGTGTGGGGGCAGGGATAGAGGGAGAGGGAGACAGAATCCCAATCTGAGCACGGGCCTTGAGCTTATGACCTTGAGATCACCCACCTGAGCCAAAACCAAGAGTCTACACCAGCCAGGCACCTCAAAGAATAGTCCTTTTAAATGGTGCTAGACAACAGGCTATCCACTGGGAGAAAAAAACAAATTGGACCCCTACTTCATACAAAAATCAACTTCTAGGTGTAAAGATCTTCCTGCAAAAGACAAAATCAATAATATAGAAAGACACCTTTATGATCTCAGGGTAGGAAAATAATCTTTAAACAAGGCTCAAAACCGNGAATCTTTAAACAAGGCTCGGGCGCCTGGGTGGCTCAGTGGGTTAAAGCCGCTGCCTTCGGCTCAGGTCATGATCCCAGGG
>LNAC01000210.1:3150628-3200596 GCA_002007465.1 Ailurus styani
GATCCCAGGACCCTGAGATCATGACCTGAGCCAAAAGCAGAGGCTTTAACCCACTGAGCCACCCAGGTGCCCTAAACTTTTAAAAATTATTATCACTTCTTGGCCTTTTGGCTAAGATCAAGTGTAAACTTTTAAAACTTATGAAGGCCCCCCAAAAGCTTTTATATGTGTAGTTATTCTGTCAATAATTACCATATTACAAATTAGAAGTGAGCCACTTAATTTAACAATAATAAATCATGACATGTTAACGTATTTTAATGAAGACTATCTGTATTTTCCAAAAGGATTATTGTTCAGTGTGGCAGTTTTTCATTACTGCAAATCTTTAATGTGTGCCTTAATGAAAGACCACTGCTTTGCTCAAAAAAGAAAATTGCTTTGTTCTTGTGATACATTGTTTAGGTTGAGTATACAAAGTTCCAATCTCACACACACAGTTGAGAANTAATGAAAGACCACTGCTTTGCTCAAAAAAGAAAATTGCTTTTGCTCTTGTGATACATTGTTTAGGTTGAGTATACAAAGTTCCAATCTCACACACACAGTTGAGAAAGGGGGAAATACTTTTGATAGCCTTTTCAGGTAACTGTGGTTATTCTTCTCTACTATCACTTCAAAAGTTGACAAGTGGTGGTTCCTTGAAGGTTAGCTGCATTGAGGAATTTGAAGCCCTATCAATGAAGTTTTTATACTCTGTTAATTTATTAAAATAGTGTATCAGAGTTCCACTAAAGAAGCAGAACAGGAGATACCTATGTTATGACAAGATTTATTATAAGAAATTGTCCAATGCGATTGTGTTGGCTGGCTAAGCAAGTCCAAAATCTGTAAGACAGGCCATCAGGGAGAGAAGATGAAAATCAGGCTGGGACCTGCAGGCATGAACGGCAGCTCACCCAGCAGCGGCGATCAGAAAGGGAGAAACAGGAAAAGGAAGCTGGGTCTAGCTACGTGTGGAGTCTCTTGCCTCCCAGAAGTCCTAAGGTTCACCCAGAATAATTTCCCTTTTGATTAATTGTAAGTCAGCCGATTAGGGACTTCAATCCCATCTACAAAATTCCTTAACCACCACACCTAGATCAGTGTTTGACTGAACACTAGAAGAAGGTTATGCAATAAAATGGTCCTGCCTCCCTCTGTCCTCCATCACTCACAAGAGAATGTCTTGTCGGTACTCTAACCAGAAGGAGACTAAAAATTAAATTCCGGGGCTGCAGTTCAGCCTAGCCAAACTGACACATCAAAATCCATCACAGTCTGCCTTGCATTTTGAAAGGATCTTAACNCGGGGGCTGCAGTTCAGACTAGCCAAACTGACACATCAAAATCCATCACAGTCTGCCTTGCATTTTGAAAGGATCTTAACTCATGCATAAATTTGTAATGTTGTGCAATGGTTATTTGGAAACTGTTGGTTCAAGTTATGCAGATCTTCCAAAGCTTAATTCCCTGCCCAAATGGCCCCGATTCCATTTTCAGAGACTGAATGACTCTCCTTAGGCTCATCCTACAGAAACCAGGTAGCCACCAATGGTGTGCCCATGCCTAAGACCAACAGATGGACAAGGTCATCTGTTTGCACATGGTATAAGTATCTATACATATGTGTGTGAGCCTCCTTGAGGCATAGGATGGAGCCAGGACAGGAAGAGATAGTGGGTGAACCACCGGGTCTCTGTTGCCCTTTTGTCCCAGGCCCCACTGATGTTTACGTTGGTCCTGGATGAAAAGATCTTACATAATATTGAGCTCAAACAATACATGTGTGTGCACACACACACACAATATATTTCCATTAACACAAAATTTCAAAAAGAGGCAAAACTATAGTGTTAGAGATATATATANTGCACACACACACACACACACTATATTTCCATTAACACAAAATTTCAAAAAGAGGCAAAACTATAGTGTTAGAGATATATATAATCTAAAGCACTCATTTGTAAGTATTCGTCAAATAATAGTATGTATGTTACCCATTTTTTTGTTAGATTATGTTTTGGCTATTTCTATCTGAAAATGAACTATTATCAAGTTTCATATTTTATCCAAGTTCCCTAGTCATAGTTCATATTTCACTATTTGAAATCTTTGCATATGTATCTATTAAAAAATACTTTCTTGGGGCGCCTGGGTGGCTCAGTTGGTTAAGCATCTGCCTTCGGCTCAGGTCATGATCCCAGGGTCCTGGATAGAACCCCACACCCGGCTCTCTGCTAAGCAGACAGTCTGTTTCTCCTGCTTCCTCCCTGTTTGTGCTCTTTCTGGCAAATAAATAAAATCTTTAAAAAACTAAAAAAAAATAAATGAAGAATACTTTCACAATTAATAAAAACCACATGCAGTTGTAGATCTCAAAACAAAATGGATTCTAAAATCAATAGGGCTGATGAATGGTGAACAATATTTAAGAAGACTGCTCATATATTTACTTTGGGGTTAAAAAAATACAATTACAACTACTATTGACCTTAAAAATCAGGTCAGTGTCCAATAAAGTAGCGTCCAGAAATGGGTCAGTATAAGAGAAAAAGCCAGACCTCTGAAAAAGTCTAAAACATGAATGCTTCAAGCACATTTGGAAAGAAAATTTTTGTGATAAAGTATCTGCCTGTCAGTGGGGGTTAAAAAATTTTAAAAATACACATTGAGGGCAAGATCACGGCAGTTCGCTTGCCATCCTGTCCTAAGCACACCGCACAGTCCCAGGGAACCGAGTAGACACACAACATCCACTGCACAAGTAAGTGAATAGGATATGCTTCAGAAAATTCCAGGATTCAGTTTCTCTGCAGAAGGCAATCACACTTCCTAAATCCCTATGACAGGGTCCTAATGTTTTGCCTGTTAAACCTATGAGCTCAATCCAACAAAAGCAAACTAAATGCATTCCTCTACCTCCCCATTTATCACTGATTCAAGTCACAGACTGTATTTCCAAAAACAGCCGCACATTATTTTCAGTCCTACATGTTCTTCCGGAACTTCGACATTCCTCATCAAGAAAGGTGGATCCCCTTTTTTTGAACGTGAGCAGGCCTTTGTGATGGCCACAATAATAGCTATGACAGAAGTCACGCTGTGTGATTGGGGGGTTAGGACAAAAAGAGCTAGAGCTTCCATCTGGGCTCAGTGTCTTCAGACACACAGCTTAGAGCCCGTAGCGCCGCGTACCAAGTCTGACTGCCCTGAAACCACCATACTCGAGAGACCACATTGAGAAAGAGGGATGCGGGCAGGGCAGAGCCTCAGCTCTTCACCTCCATCCTTCTGAGTTTCCCCACCCAGGCACCAGACAAGAGTCAGGAAGCCTTTGAGTGGACTCCAACACTAGTCACTGTCTGACAGAAACTGCACGCAAGACCCCAAGCGAGAACCACTTACACCATCCTACTCAACCCCCAGAATATGGGAGAGAAAAACAAAATGATGGTTGTTGTTTTAAGCCATTAATCTGTTACGTCGCAATCGACAACTGATATAATATACGATCCATTTCTTCATGCAAACCACTTCTTGTATCTGTATTGTAAGTGGAACGGTAATAATACAGAAAAGTTTTCAATTTTTATTTAACAAAGGATAATAGTAATTAAAAATTTTTTTCCAACTATCCTGGTCACAAAAATCTAAATTGGTAAAACTAAGCAAACTAGCATTCTAACTCCTCTAATTAGATTTCCAACAAGTTTTCAAAAGCCAGTGGCCATCAAAGCTGTTTTTAGCTTTCAAAAATCACATTAATCCTTTCTCATGTACTTCCACTTCTCAAAGTGTGGTCCTTGGAGCAGGGGGCATGAACATGGCTTGGGAATTTGGTGGAAATAGAAAACTCTGAGGGAAGGACATGTGCTACATTTGAGACCACTGTCCTAAGATTTGCCATATCACTTCTTTCAATTTTTTAGGCACTTCCCTTTATTATACCCTATGACACAGGCAAGGGTGGCTACCACTCTTATTTTATAGTTGAAGAAACTGAGGCTTAGAGCGAATAATCAAAGAACTCATCCAAGTCGACATAGTGAAGACATAGAGCTGGGGATGGAAACTGAAGATGCAACATCCTGTGAATACATCTGGGCATCGAACAGGTTTCCAAATTATTCAAATTTATAATTTTGAACACATTAATTGGACATGCCTCTTCATAATTTTAGCGTGTATGTTTAGGAGTTATGTCACAGGGAGTAGGAACTCAGCATTGGAACCCTGTCTCCTCCCTTAATGCCAAGTAATCTTGGCTGAGAAACTTCACTTCTCTGAACCTGCTTCTGTAAGAGAGAAGGCTGCTTTAAGGGTTAACAATAATAGCTAACAACTGGACTCTCATTATGCACCAAGCACGGCTGTATACGCTTACGCAAATTACCTACCTTTTCCTCCTAATAGCACTCTGAGGAAAGTATTATCACTACCTCAATTTTCTAGGTAAAGAAATAGGAAGCACAAAGTGATTTTAAATAGGCTTCCCAAGTCATAGAGCTCCCTATGGAGCAACAGAGACCGAATCTGAGCCAGAAAGTCTGACTATAGAAGCTGAATGCTTAACTGTTTTCTCACTTAAAATAATTAAATGAAATGACCCATATAAGGTGCAGAGCACATTGTTGGAATTTAATAACCACAAGTAATTTTACCATTATTTTTAGGAATATCTACTGCTTTTACTCCCTTAATAGGAAGGCCACTGCTTATTTCCAGTCCCCCAACATTCTGGGAAAGATGTCCAACACATTGAAAATGAGTAAAATAAAATGCAGGTCAAGGGAATGAGGAGTGTATTATGGATCTCAGTGTGTCATGGACTAGAGAAAGTATTCTCAACACATGTAATATTTTATGCTTATAATTATTCCACTCATGCCTGAAGGATGACATTTAATTACACGACACTGCACACGTAGACCTACATGTTAACGCTGGTCATAAAAACATGCAGGAAGCCCTAAGACTGAACTGTAGTACTGTACTCAGTGACACCTCAGTTAGAAGATCTGAGAAGGGACTCAGTAAAATATTAACAGTCCTGGATTTTTGACTGAATTTTTTTATCTACTATCCTTGCATTTGCTGCAAATGATTTTTTTTTATTGACTATGGAAAGTTCAAGATTATCTGAAAGATGAGTTTTTAAGACTTACCTTCAGTCCAGCTGTCTCTGGGAAAAGTTTTAAAGACATTTATGATTTCCTTGAGTAAATATGATAAAGTCCACACTGCCCAAAAGCGATTTTAGTGGGAAGAGCTACTTCATATTCACAGTGAAGATCTAGAATGTCACCATCATGGAGTCCTGTGTACTTACTTCCACAGCGTAGTGGAACGCTGATGAGCCAGGGTGCAATGACAGGTTTTGAAGAGGCCTGATACGCGGTTTCTCCCATCCAAACTCTAAGGACCATTCCACCGTCAACATGTGATCCGTGAACACAGTTCCAAAAACCAGAGTGCTTGGGTCTGGTTTTTCCTTTAAAATGGAGGCTGGTGTGATTATTAGATCTTTAGCCTGGAGAAGAAAAATCAGCACCATTAAAGAAAAGTTACCGGACATCCACTGACTGGATGATACAGAGGGTGAAAAGACAAAATTTAGGTCACTGATCACTAAAAAGTGAAATCATTTGACTTTTAAATGCGGGCAACTAACACAGAAATTTAACAACACTACGTGAGCCAAACATATCTCGTCGGCATTCAGAATTTGGCTTGCTATTTGAAATCTCTGCACTGTACACTGAGTAATAAAGACCAGAACCACATTCAGTGATATTTAGAAACAAGGACAGAATAGCAGAAGGGGTTAAATGATGGAAAAAGGAGAATACATGCCTTCTTCGCTCTCACCACAGGATTCCTACTGAGCCCTCAGGAATGAGGTAAGAGGTGTCTTCTAGATCAATGATAGCAACACTCATAATGATTCATCAAACTAAAATTAAAGTCATTAAGACCTGAATCTCTTGGTGATGGTTGTACTCCAGCTCCCTCAAAGAATTCTTGGCACAAGCCTTCAAAACCCCCTGGATGCATCATAAAAGAGAGGAGAATGAAACAAATGCTTTCCTCTTTGAAAACAGAGAAGTAGAAAATGAACACCAAGATATAAATCCTCTATTCTGTGTTGAGGAAACAGTGAACAAAGGAACTTTTATTGAAAGAAAGATAAATAAGAGTAATAGGAAACAACTTCACACAGCAGCATTACACCAACTCCCCACAAAGCCAGCTTGCCCATTACAAATGGCCAAACACACACACACCCGAATCACAGTACCATCTCTAACTTCACAACAGCTGGAGATTGCTGACAAAACCACAGGGAAAGGAGCTTTTGGATCAGTTAAAAGACAGTATTAACCAGGGACAGGTTCCACTTGTTAACAGGTTGTAAGGAAGTTCAAAGTCCACAAAAGAACTCATCGCTCCCCACCCCCAAATCAAGTACAAAAGTTCCCTTTAGATCATCAGCTCTTATTCTTGTATTTAAGATAATCCAGGGCACCTGGATGGCTCAGTCGGTTAAGCATCTGACTTTTTTTTTTTTAATTTTATTTATTTATTTCACAGAGGGAGAGAGATCACAAGGAGGCAGAGAGGCAGGCAGAGAGAGAGAGGGGGAAGCAGGCTCCCCGCTGAGCAGGGAGCCTGATGCGGGCCTCGATCCCAGGACCCTGAGATCATGACCTGAGCCGAAAGCGGAGGCTTTAACCCACTGAGCCACCCAGGCGCCCTAGCATCTGACTCTTGATTTCACCTCAGGTCATGACCTCCTCAGGTCTGGGATCAAGCCCCATGTCAGCTCCATGTTGGGCATGGATCTTCTTCAAGATTCCCTTTCTCCCTCTCCCCCTCCCAGCCTCATGCACATGCTCTCTTAAAAAAAAAAAAAAGCAGTAGCTTCTGATTAATTTACTGCTTTACACATGCCTCAGTCATTTGACATATTATGAATGATAAGCAGTTTTATTTTTATAATCCTATTCGGCTGAATGTATTCTAAAACAACAAGAAAGCTCACATTACAAGAAAGTGTAAGGCACTAAAGACAACATATTACTGTAATTTTCAGGTTTAGTAATGCTACTTTGGAATATGCCAATAAAATGCCAAATTTGGCAGCAAATGGCTTTTCTTTTATCACTATTTAATCCAGATAAGTAAATTAATTTAAAACCCTTTATTTAAGTGCAGAAAAATAACTTATTTAAAGGGATACACTTCAGCTCAGTTATTTTGTTCCCTGAATTCCATTTCTCTCCCTTTATCCTCTACATCTCATCCCCCAAGTAGGATGTTGGGAAAATTTCACCTGTAGGCTAAATGCAGCCTTCTGGCCTGTTTTGTAAATAGAAGTTTCATTGGAACACAGTCACACTGTTCTTTTAGCTAATGATGGTATCACCCACTAATAATGACAGAAACTTTATGCCCCTCAAGCCTAAACTATTTATTATCTGACCAATTAAAAAGTTTGCCAGTCCCTCTAGACTGTTCAGTCAAGAACTGAGTAGATATTCTAGTTAAATCTCTGACCCTAGCACAGTGCCTCACACAGACAATACTGTACAAGTTATCTTAAATATTGAAAATAACATTCGGCTGATTTTAGGTACTTCCTGATGGATGACACACTCATCCACAGAAGATGGCCAGGATTTAAAGTGAGTAAAATTCTAACATAAACATTTCATTACAGGAATGGTTTCACAGTGTTCTTGCACAATGAAGCACTTGGGACTTGGCTTTAGTTAGCTTTTTTTAGTGGCTTTTCTTAGACCTGGGATAAGAAAAATCTGTAACCATATCAATATAGTTACACAAACAATGCAAATTTTCACCTACTAAAACTACTAATAAAAGTTTCTCAGTAACAGGGGAAGGTAGTAAGACCCAGAACAGAAAGATGAGAGTAGGTCAAGACGGAGAAGTGAGAGTGTGAGTAGAAGATGTGAGTTTTGGGGTGTCTGGGTGGCTCAGTGGGTTAAGCCTCTGCCTTCGGCTCAGGTCATGATCTCAGGGTCCTGGGATTGAGCCCCACATCAGGCTCCCTGCTTAGCAGGGAGCCTGCTTCCTCCTCTCTCTCCCTGCCTCTCTGCCTACTTGTGATTTCTCTCTCTGTGTCAAATAAATAAAATCTTAAAAAAAAAAAGAAGATGGGAGTTTTGCTGAATTTGGGGTACATCTTCAACACTGGAAAGGCAACAGACCTTAGCCTTTCCCCCCAATGACAGAATGAATACTTTGCATGGTTCTTCAAAATCAAAATAAAGATCACCTTCCCCATTATTTCTATCTATTAGCTAACCCATTCCCCCATGAGCTAATCAACAAGAAATCAACTACATATGAACCTTATACCTTTCAGGATTTCTAAACTCTCCAATAAATAACCACCTGCCATGAAACCAAGAGGCCAACGAATATATACTTTATATCAATAACAACCTACATAATATTTAAAAATGAGACTGTGGCCTCATATCAAACAACTATAGGGTGATTTTTTTATTTTATTTTTCCTTCCCTTGCTCTTTCTTCTGTATCTGCTTTATCATTCTTAGTATTTTGCCTTTTTATCACTCAATGAGCACTGACTGCACCAGCACGATGGCTCAAGCACTGCACTGAGCAAGCACGAGAGATACAAAGTTGCCTGTGGTTTAGCCCCTCCTTCTCAGGCAAGTTCAACGTCAGCCATGGACAGACAGGAAGCAGCCACTGCGATCAAGTATTACTCATCCAACCTAGTATCTGTCGAGCTATTGTGGACATATTGCTATAGGCCCAAAGGAATCTCAGGGAGTAAAGCAAGTAAAGTCCTGTTCTCTTAGTGCAGGAAAACAGTATAAAGAAACAAGTGGATAAAGAGAGTTCAGGAGGTGATTAGTGCTATGAAGAAAATGAAAAGCTGCTTAAAAGGATAGCGTGGGGAAGAAAAAGCTATTTCTGGTGAAAGGGTTGGGAACGACCTCCCTGATGAGGTGTCCTTTGAGCAGAGACTTGAATGAAGAAAGGTGGGCCATGTAGATATCTAGAGGAAAGTATTTGAGGCAGAGGAAGCAATGGCCCAAGTCCTGAAATGGGAATAGACTTGGCATGTTCAAGAAACTGGAAAGGGTCAGTGTGTCAGGAATTCAGGAAATGTGGGGGAAATGGAGGGCAGAAGATGTCACAGAGGCACTGTGGCTGCTGGAGTAGGGGAAAGGGCTGGGCCAAGAGAGCTAGTTACTTCATGCTATACTGACAAATGTTCCAATTCTCCATGGGTTCTGACTCTGTACAGTTAAGAGGGTACCCTGTTTGGGGCACCTGGGTGGCTCAGTCAATGGAATGACTGGATTTTGGCTCAGGTCATGATTTCGATCGGGGTTCTGGGATCAAGCCCCACGTTGGGTTCCACAGGGAGTCTGCTTGAGGATTCTCTCTCCCTCTTCCCCACTCCCTACTCGCATACACACTCTTTCATAAATAAGCTTTGGGAAAAAAAAAAAAAGACTGTACCTCATCTTCCTTATTCCCCCAGGAATCTTTACCAAAGAGGCTGCTAGCAATTAAAATAACCCCAGTATAGCCCTCTACTCCAGGCGATTTGAAGTAGTCATCAGGGATAATGCTAGAGGCATGGTTACCATGCTTCCTTAATTTTTTAAAAATATGAAGGAGCAAAGGAGGAAGGGGGAGAAAGATAGTTTTACGGTGGTAAGACATAAAAATCTGGGTAACACTGAGCTTTTTCCTTAAGCCCCTTAAGTTTTTTTGTCTGCATCAGAGATCCTTCGCCCTGGTTACACCCTGGATTTAACTCTGAAGCTTTTTAAAAACACTGAACAACACTCTATTCCAGAACGGACCCAGAATCTCAGGGATAGGGCAAGGGAGTAGCTGGTTGCTTGTTCAAACTTAGCCAAGAGATTCTAATTGGGCACTCAGGGCTCAGAACCATACCACACTTAATCTCCCTTGAAGACTTCAGCAACCTGAAGAACAATGGTCTCCAACATTGGCTGCTGAATTGGTTCACCTGGGAAGTTTCGTTTGTTTGTTTGTTTTTTAAGGAACTACCATTGCCCGTGCTGTACCCAAGATGCACAAAGACTCCAGAAAAAAAAGAAAGAAACTCAGGAGTGGGACTTCACATCAATTTTCACTGAAGGCTCTCCAGGACATTCTGAAGTTCTGGAAAGGCTAAGAACCATTTAAGAGATTCAAATCTCATTTGTGAATTCTTACCAAAAGCCATACATTATTTTGTAACCACAGAACCTTGGTTATCTCAAACTGAATGTATCTAAAATAGGGTACATATTTCCTCCAAAACTTGTTCCCTATTTCTGATAATCATATTACATTCTCCTTCTTTACTTCTTTTTTTTTTTTAAAGATTTTATTTATTCATTTGACACAGAGAGAGAGAGATTACAAGCAGGCAGAGAGGCAGGCAGAGAAAGAGGAGAGAGGAGGAAGCAGGCTCCCTGCCGAGCAGAGAGCCCGATGTGGGCCTCGATCCCAGGACCCTGGGATCATGACCTGAGCTGAAGGCAGCGGCTTTAACCCACTGAGCCACCCAGGCGCCCTCCTTCTTTACTTCTTAATCCTTAATTCATCTAATAAGGGAATGCACGCTTATTATTTTTAAATTCTACCATAAAGGGAAGAAAAACAAAAAGTATAAAATTCCCAACTTTCAATAAATAAATAAATCATTAACATTTCCAACTAGTACCCTGGCCACCATGTTCCCACTTCCCAGACATGACCTCCATGACCTCCATTAACAAATTCACTGTGCATGTTTTCCTATATTTTCTTTACAGCTTCCTTACTTTCAAGATAATAGACCATTCTCAACAACATTCTCCCAGCCCTCAGTTTCCTCTATCAGTAACTGAGACACTCGTACTTTCAAGAATCTCTTTAATAAGTCTGACTCCTCAGTTTCTACCACCCCCTCAGTAGCAACGATCCCATATCCCTTCCCTGTCATCTCTTGGAACATAATCACATGCTTGATCCTAATCTTCAGCATCCATGAACAGCTAAATGGCTATAGATAAGTCCAAATATTTTAGCTGCAAAATCAAGTATCCCCAGTATGGCACTAACTTCTTTGGTCAATCCTACCTCTCACTAATGTCGTGCATTAACCTTCTACTTATCACTTGGCCATGCGTTCATCTGAAAGGAAGTCAAACACAGAAAGAGGAGTGGTTTTCTCATGTAAGTCTGAAGGAGCCAGGCCTGGCAGTACCCAGCAACTCAAGGCCCTGTGATTTTCTGAGCCTTCTCCTCAGAGTCAAAAGCAAGCCTGTTACAGCTCTAGCTTCAGCTTTCATGATTCTCGAGGTCCAAAAAGACAGGGGAAGAAAAGGATCACAGCAGCCAAGTCTGTTCCCTCTGATCACAAGAGCACAATTGCCCCAAGACTTTCTGTACACCTTATTGGTCAGAAATGTGTCACGCTGATCTATCTAGCTGCAAGGGAGCCTAGCAGGGCAGGTCAGAGAACTGCAAACAGCATCAGGGAACGTCAAGTCAACAAGCAACATGGGTGGGCTGTAATGGGGGTACATGCTGACCCAGTGGCTGAACGCTGACCAGCTCTTAAGCATTCTTGTCTACATGCCTCTCCTTAACATGGAAGGACTAAACTTGGCTACAGATGTCTTCCCATCCTCACCTCCTTTTGCCTCCCCTGTCATTTCCTCCCCCTGTAACGCTGGACATATGGTGCAGCCAGTTTATCCCCACTCCATTCTTCCTCCAGGAGGAAGTGTGTAGCACCCCATCTGGCCCAGCAGTCTGGTGGTATCCACAGCTTTTCAAACTGCCTAGCAGTTGCTCATACAAGCCCTCTATATAGACATTCCAACCTCCAAAATGTTTGGCTTGGCTCTATAAAATCTTTTAATTAATTTGAACAAATGGAAAAAGGAGTCATTTCTTTAGATTATGCTGGACTCTGATTTGCACAGTAACTGTTATACACATCAAATACATGCTAATAATTCTGTTCTAGATTTTGCTAAGTTGGATTGATCTTCATGGTTTTGGATCTCTTGACATAACAGACTGCTATAGTTTTTATAAAGCTCTTGTGTACTTGCTGTATTTCATAAAAGATGCTTCTATTATTAAAGATCCTTAAAGAACTAACTTTAAGAATGACCGGGGCCCAGTATATAATTTTTACTTTTCTGAACTGTCCTTAAAATATCTCTAGGACCACGCACAGTGATCCACTGACCCTGTGAGATCAAGTTAGTTGATGGTCCAGTTTTTATGCTGGACTTAATGCTCTTGTAATTTTAACTTGATACTACTAGTTAAGTTCCTGGAAACTGAATACAAATGATTAAATTACCAGGTATTCTATTTTAGTAAGCCACTACATCCTTTTTTAAGATGTGACTTATTAACGATAGGAATAGTAACCCTTTAACTTCCTAATTTGTAAATAAGGATTGCCCTACATGCAGTTTTTCAAAGTAATACACAACGGAGTGCCTTCAGAATTTCATCAAGAGGTCTAATTTCTTTCATTTAAAACAATTTCTGGGGGGCCTGGGTGACTCGGTTAAACATCTGACTCTTGATTTTGGTTCGGGTCATGATCTCGGGATCGTGTGATGGATCCCCATAAAGGGCTCCATGCTGAGTGTGGAGACTGCTTAAGATTTTCTCTCCCCTTCTCTCTTTGCCCACCCAGGCAACCCTCCCCCCAGGTGCGTGTGCTCTATCAAAAACAAAAACAAAACAAAACAAAAACAAAAAAACTTCTGTAATTCTGGAAACTAAAACTAACAGCTTTTAACCTGAGCTCCAAGAGAAATTACCTAAGAATATTAAATCAAAACAATTAGTAAAGAAATTAAAAAATAACCAATATTAGCTGAAGGCTTGTGACTGGTTTTGAGTTGATGTGAAATCTAGTTCCAAGGGGAAAAAAATCTTTGGCATAGAAGAAACAAATTTTGCAAACAGTTTTTAATCACTGTTTAGAAGCCTTTTTCTGCATTTCCTTTCCAAAGATAGATAAAAATAACAGTATTTATAAAACGACACTTTCTCCTGAATAATTAGTCTGTCTCCTTCCAATGCTCCATGTTCTCTGATGACTTCAAAGTCAGGATGTTTCAGGCCATATGCTTGTGGAAGAATCTGGAAGTCCACAATGACTGGATTGTGAAATGACAAGAAATATTGACAAAAACAAAGCATATTAAAAACAACTTCCTAACTCAAAATTCATGCTTGGGTGCCATCTGCTCGGAATTGGGGAAGCCCAGAGCAGGCTGTGACCAGGTTGCGCCTGAGGGCTTGTGTCAGCCAGCATTCAGGCCATATCTCTTGTTCACCACTCAAAATCTGTACTTCTCTGCACTGGACATAATACTTAAATGTTTAAAAGCTATCTCTGCATTACAAGTGTATCAGAAAATGGCACAACTTTGTTCTATAATAAGTGTATTTTTCTTACTTTATTTGGAAAGCTTTAGGTGCTATGTTCATTATCTTTTAGAGATATTCCTTTAAAAATCTAACAGAGGGGTGCCTGGGTAGCTCAGTTGGTTGAGCAGGATGGGGTGTATTCTGCTTGTGGATTCTCTCTCCCTCCCCTCTGCCCCTCACCCAGCTTGCTTGCTGGCACTCTCTCTCAAATAACATATAAGTCCTTAAAAAAAATCAAATCTAACCTAATAGAAAGATATGAAGGGAAGAATAGAGATCCATGTCACACTGTGGAGATCTACAAAGCAGGGGAAAGTAGAAGAAACAGCTGACCTCTTAGAAAAAAGGCTCTCGAGTTCACAGAAAAAATCTGTAGGTTTCCCCAGTAATGAGGCATCTCATTTTGGGGCCTTGTTGGGAAACTGCATCCTCACTTTAAAATGACTGCATCAAAATGGGGGAGAGATGCAATATGAAACCTACCCATGAGAAACTCAAAAGGCAATTTAAAAATGGAGAAAATAAAGAAAAAAAAATCTTTGCTTTTTGTCAGAAGCAAAATTGGTCCTATAAAACCCACCATTTCCCCCCAAAATTATCAATTTCATTTTTTCTTTGCCTCATTACATATGCACTGTGAATACAACCATTACAACACATTTTAATATGTAAATACAAGCATAGAATGGGAGTACATCCCCTTTAACTAAAATTTAATATACGCAAATCTAAATTCAACAAATAGATTATTTATATTATGAACTGATTTTTTATTTTAATTATTTTTTATTTTTTTAGATTTTATTTATATATGTGAGAGAGAGAGAGAATGAGAGGGGAGAAGGTCAGAGGGAGAAGCAGACTCCCCGCTGAGCAGGGAGCCCAATGCAGGCCTCGATCCTGGGACTCCAGGATCATGACTTGAGCCGAAGGTAGTCGCTTAACCAACTGAGCCACCCAGGCGCCCCTATGAACTAATTTTTTAAAAGATTTATTTGAGAGAGAGAGTGTGTGTGCGCAGGGAGGGGCAGAGAGAGAGAGAGAGAAAGAAACTCCAGCAGATTCCCCACTGAGCTCTATTATGCAGGCTCAATTGACCCCCCACCCCAACTCCCAGCATGAGATCATGACCTGAGCTGAAACCAAGAGTGGGATGCTCAACTGACTGTGCCACCCAGGGACCCCAATATTATGAATTAATTTTAACTCTGTAAAAATTCTCTATGTATAGAAATATAAAGGCCTTTTGGAAAAAAAAATCACATTCATCTATATACCCTTTGAGGAATATACCTACTATATAAAATAACCCTGAGAGATTATCAAACAGTCTGTTCTATCTCACTCTTTCTAGAATCCATATCTCAATATGTAAGTCCCCAGAATGTATTAGAACTTAGATTCGTAGACTAGATGAGTAGACTAGATCGACTATAAAACTATAAAGGATATTATCTTTAAAGGACCAGGAATATTACAAATAAAACTCAGAAACGTATTTTAGTAAGGAAATTACTACATTCTTATCTATCATTTATCTTTTTTATTATTTCTCTTAATCCTGAGAGCACAAACCTTATCTTGAATTTATCCTCAGATTTCCAATGTCTACCACATAGTAAGAGCTGGGTGGGTGGGAAATTGATGAGTCAAGTTTCCACTCCCTCTCTGAACCCTGCCAGGATGTGAGATCATTAGGACACTCTGTGCTATGGATGACAATTGACAGTGACTGAAAGAGGCAGGAGAGTAGAGGGAGACATAAAGAGAAGCAAAATCCTCCCTGGTTGGTGGGAGGCGGTGGGGTGGGGTGGAGATAATAATTCATAGAGAAAATAATAATACACCCTATATTTGTATTTTTATGATTTTCAAAGTACTTTTTACAAGATTCTTTCTCATTTGCTCCTCATTAGTTGCCTGGGAAGTTATGAGATTACTTAATATATA
Organism: Ailurus styani; assembly: GCA_002007465.1. Classification (NCBI taxonomy): domain Eukaryota; kingdom Metazoa; phylum Chordata; class Mammalia; order Carnivora; family Ailuridae; genus Ailurus; species Ailurus styani. Next base: position 3,166,040 of record LNAC01000210.1, read on the forward strand.
AACCCCATAATTCAGAGAGAAAGTAAGAAAATACAACACATTAACTGTAAAATGTTAGGTGTTGCTTTAAAGAGAAAAAATGGTAGCGAAGGGTTATACTTATTTATGCAATCAGATAAACGTCTAGGTGAATATTTACAAATTAATTGTTTTCCAAGAAAAAGTTATGATTCATGAAATGAGATCAATCATTAATGGCCAGGTAATTTTATATGTGAAGGTATGACTGCTCCCCAAACGATTCCCCGCCCCCCTGGCCAAGAATGGCATTTAAAATGTATGGCAGCATATCTAAATCACTGTATGACCCACGGGTGAAAATTGCCCAAATCTCAACCAGAAACAGATTTATTCAGTTGACTGTTGTTTCACTCAACCTCTGGCAAATAACTTACCTTGAACGTCCCCACGACCTCCTTTGATGCCGCTTCTCCGGTACATTCTGGGGCGCATCCGTTATTGCAGTCCTTAAAGAAGAATTAAATCCATTAGGTAAAGCCAGGTGGGGAACCGCGGCCTGGGGTAACCGGGATCACTCACCATCACAGCGCGGGCTCCGCTCAGGTACCCAAGCAAACAGGGAAAGGAGGACCAAGCACCCAGGCACCAGCTCCCAGGGAGAGCGTCCTGGGAGTGGTGTCCTTCACTTTCTGCCCTTCCCGACGACGCAGCTGTTTTCGTCCCCGCCGCCCCTGGCTTAGGGCAGACTGGTAAAATCCCAGGGTCGCCCTACAGAGCCAGGGTTCACCGGCAAAGAACAAGAAGGTAACTGTCCCCCTTACATCCGAGTAAATAGTCTAGACTAGGGTTTTAAGCCTTTTATAGAAAAATCTCCTGGGCGCGCTCAGCCTCGTGGTCTTGTCAATCACTCGCGCACAATAGCAAGACTGGAAAAGGGATGAGGAGGAGAACGAACCATTTTCTCCAAGGGCAGGGTCCTGCAAAGCAGGCGCTTGGACACCAAACCTCACAGGTTAAGGAAAAAGCCTCCGGGAATGAGACAGTAATTTAAAAGATACTTAAGGACACAATGGAAATGGAACGAACTGGGAAAAGGTGCAGACCTTTAAAAATAAAAAAATAAAAAAGCCTAATCTGCTAAATAGCTACGTGCGAGAGGGAAAAAAAAGGGGGGGGCGGAATTCAAGGAGGCAGAAGGCTGCGGTCAAAATGTTTTGGGGAGGCGACAGCACGCAGGATGTGGCTGTCAGCTCTGGCCGCCCAGAAATTCCGCTTCCCCTCCTCCCTCAAGGCGGCTTCCATGGCGACCCTCACGTTCCCGGTGGCTGTCCGCGCCGCGCAGCAGAGCGGGTCACCGGCTGGGCGTTAGACCTGGCGGGCAGGGGCCTCTCCAAAGCGGAGTCGGCGGGCTGGAGGTCTAGATTTCGGTCAGGGTTGGGGAAGGAGGAGACGCCTGGGTGGAGACGGAACGGCGATGCGCGGCCAAGCAGGATGGTGCAGGAAACGCCAGCAACGCGCCCGACCAGGCCGGCAGGCTTCGGACACCCCGGGTCCAGTCCGCCCCCCTTCCACGAACGCCCGGGTTCGGGTACCTGGCGGGCGAGGGCCGCCGCGGCGCGGGTCGGGCTGGCCATGCGGAGGCTCGGGGAGCGCCGGGCTGCGGAGAGCGGCGGCCGCACGCAGCGCGCGGCTGGACGCGAAAGCGGGCGGCGCGGCCAAGCTTCGATGCACGGACACCGCCGGGGGCCCCGCGCCAGGGCGAGGCGCAGGGAACGGGGCAGTCCCTCCAGCATCCCTGGAGGAGGAGCCTCCACCGGTCGGGTCCTTCTTGCTGTGCAGTGGGGAAAACCGAAGTCCTAGTCCCCGCCACGCGGTCCCGGGCTGGGGCACGGGAATGCGCGGCGCAGGCGAGCGCCTTTCCAAATGCACGCACTTCATGAGCGTCCTTATTGACCAAACAACCTCTGGGTGAGCGGCCCTGAAACGCCCCTCGGCCAAGACGAAGGCAACCTTGGGGAAATCAATTGACATTAGGGGAGAGTTTCCTTGCACAAACCGACTAAAGGCAGTTTGCAGCCCAGGACCGGCAGTCGTGCATTGGCTCTCATCTGCCACCCACCCCCACGCGCAAACTCATGGCGAAGAACGTGAATCTGGGCTTTTCGATTTCTTTGCGCCACTCAAGTCGGATTTGTTGCGGGGCGTTGCAGGGCTCCCAGGCTCATTCATATCTCTACGAGCGCCTTCTGCCCAGGGACCTCGGTGCTACTGAGACCCAGCCACCCTGTTCAGCGTTTTCAGGCAAAATGGACTATCAAGAGCTCCCCAATCGAACTGGCAGCTTTCTGATGTAAGCCCGTTAGAGCAGTATTTAGGAGAGCTGAGAAAGCGACCTTTGAAGGGGAAAAGGAAGCTATTGCCTCCTCTGCCGTGTTCTCCCTGGGTCAGGTCAGCCTAAATTTTGAGATTTCTGGGCTTCAAAATTAATAGGAAGTGGCGACCTGGGTTGATTTGTTCTTGGAAAGGGGGAGGGCCGTTTATTCTGGGTAAGTGCGGTTAAATCTGGTCTGGTTTTAGAACAGATTTCATACAGCCTTAACAATATAGCTCTAATCTTATCAACTCAGAAGACAACATTCATTTCTCCCTTCCTCCCTTCCTTTCATAAAAGGCATAGAAAAGCCTCTTGTGAAGCTCCAAAGACCATATAGCCCAGGCAGGTCACAGGTCCCTGGAAACCAGTCTCTTCGAAGAAATTTAAAATCAAATTTTTAAAAAAGGGTACAGATTAAGTAAACTCTAGGCCTGCCATTTTCCAGCCTTGTCCCCCTACCTAAAAATAAGAGAAACCCTTAGTTGAAGAATTAATAACAAGTGATTTGCATTCAAAAGCTTGATTTAACTGACTACACCAGAACTGCATTAAAAGCCTGTTTGTTTTTTTAGCCTGTTATTGTTTTAAAGGTAGATTACTACACAACCCCAATTTTCTTGCTATTTTAAATGTTACTTGTAAGTTCTTTTCACTCAAGAAAGTATATATAATACAAGAATGAGGTTATTAAAGAATTACCACAGTGCCACTTAATCCCTCTCATCTCTTCAGAGCCAAACTTTGGGCAAGGGCATCTGTATTAACTGCTTCTACTTCTTCCCACTTCAGGTGGCTGCAGTTGGACTCCTGTCCAATTATTTCACCAGAACAAGGTTCCTAACACCCTTCATTTTGCTCAGCCCGATGGTTTTGCGTCCTGTGCATTTTCATGGTTGACCCTATGTGGCGATGGCTCCCAAGTACATATTTTGTCAGTCCACCACTCTCCTGAGCAGTAAGTATTTACAGCCAAAACTCTGTCTAAGATATTTATTGTTTATGTAACATTCTCGAAGGCAAGGGCTCTGGGCTAGGTGCTGGGATGCGGTGTGAGCCTACCTCCATCCCATTATCATGCACTGCCTGCAGCCATATAGAAAAATGTTGCTTTGTTAAAAAGCATCAAAAAATCCTACAAATGTAAAATTGCAAAAGTAACAAGCACCACCTGTGTTTTACCAGAGCCTCTAATAATGGAATGTATCCCACTTGGAAAGGTCTGGAAAGGCTTTACAGCCAGGGATCCTTAACTAGAGACCCGGAGGATAAAACATATTTACTACAAGAAGCAATGAAAAAACTTCTGGGATGAAAGTGAATTCCAGGAAAGGACATCTCTGAGAGAAGGAACGTAGTGCTTACAGGAAACAAAAGAGAGCCAGGGCTGGAGTGGAGACAAGGAGAGGGTGCTTGGTTCAGGGGGCGACTGGGAGCATTGGCAGAGAGCCAACCACTCTGTGTGCCTTATAAAGAGAGTTAAAAGATAATTTCCCGGATAAAGGTAAAAGCATGACTGTCGCATACATATAAAATGAACTTGTATTATAGTCTGTAGTCTTGTATTAATTCCTGTAATGAAGTTACCAGGCAGATGTTAAAACTTGTTCGAAGAACAGACACATTTCTGTGTCAGAAACAGTGATATCAATCTGCAATGGACATAAAACTGGCTTCTTCCACAATTGAGAAGCTAAATTAACTGAACCCTGAACCTCAGAATTTATTTCATGTGTATTGACAAGAATGATTTTGCCTTCCTCTGCATTATCTGCAGAGTAATTAAAAAACAATTCATAAAAACACAAAGAAAAAAATGATGGGAATCCTAAGAACAAGAAAAGCCATGGAAAGGTCAGGTTAGGGATGGAACAGAGGTGGAAGTTGACAGGTTTGAAAGCGCGCTCTGGCTGCAGTTTGAAGATTGGAGGAGGGTCTGGGTGTAGTGAAATGGATTTATGAGAAAGCTATTACAGAACCCACATAAATGATGATCCTATTAATAAGATGGACTTGGCAGGTGTTCGTGATCCAGGTGAAGAGAAGCAGCCAGATTTCAGCAATCTTTCAATGGAATTGACAAGAGAAGGAACAGGGGGAGAGAAGTGTCAAGAGCTTCCTTCAATTCTGGGCTTGCTCTTCTGGTTGGTGATATTCACTAAGAAAAATGGAACACTGAAAGATGATGGGGTTTGAGGGGACAAGCAGGAATCCGGCTTGTCCAAAACAGCATATGGAGTTTTGGGCCATCTCTGAGACTGACTGTTGGAGATATGCCTGTCTGAAGTTCAAATGAGAGGCTGGTTTAGAAGTCAACATTTGATGAGTCATTGGCATGGAGGTGGTAACTGAAGCTGTGGCTGTGAGTGAGAATGTCACATCTGTGCCTCTGTAAATGGGACAATAGCAACATTTCGTGTTTGCCAATTGGGATGGAGTATCATAACATACATACCATATGAAAATTATTTAAAACATTTCTAGTAAGTGTTAATACTCTAATAAATGAAAGTAATGATCATTTATCTCCGTTGGCATTTTCTTAAAGGGTCAGATAGTAAATATTTTAGCCTTTAGGGTTATGGGGTCTTTGCTGCAATTACTCAGATATGTGAGTGTATTTCAAAGTAGCCATGAGGGGCGCCTGGGTGGCTCAGTGGGTTGGGCCTCTGCCTTCGGCTCGGGTCATGATCTCAGGATCCTGGGATCGAGCCCCACATTGGGCTCTCTGCTCAGCGGGGAGCCTGCTTCCCCCTCTCTCTCTGCCTACTGTGATCTCTCTGTCAAATAAAAAAAAATAAAATATATATATATATATATATATATATATATCAAAGTAGCCATGGACAGTATGTAAAAGAATGGGTGCAGATGGGTTCCCATAAAACTGTATTTACAAAAATAAGACAGAGCAGATTTGTCCAATTGGCTGTAAATTGCAGACCCCTACCTAAGCCAGTTGCCCCAACTAGGAACCTAAAGATTGTCCTTCAGACACAACCAAGTGATCACCAAAGTGTATACATTCTAGCTCCAAGTATCCTGACAGTCGCCATTTCTCCAGACATATTTCTGCCATCCTAGTACCGAACAGCTTCCAAGTAGCCTCCCCATCTTCCGCCTTGCTTCCTTTTAAACCATCCTTAGCATGCAGAGAAATCCTCTCCAGGTACAAATCTGAACATATCCCTTCTTGGCTAAAAGAATCCTCAAAGCTTTACATCACCCTTATGACAAAATATTTTAGCAAGTTCTCCCACCCATCCCAAATTCTGATTCCTGCCCCAACTAACTGCCCGGCTTACCTTCTGCTGCTCTCCCTCTCTCCAGCCACACATTTAACTGTTTCAGTCCTTCTTGGCACCAGGCCTCCTCACAGCTGGCCATCTGCCTGAAACAACCCCCTGCCATTGGATGGTTGTCTCATTCTTCCTTTCTCAGTTTATACGCCACTTTGTCCTCGGGGAGACACCCCTGAACCCTATCAAGGTTACCATGGGTCCTTCTGCTATTTATTTCCATAGGATTTTTTCCACTTCAAAATAACTGTCATACTTTAATTATTTGATTAATGTTGCTCTAATTTTTATGATGGTAACTTATGTCTATTTGTCGACCTAGCAGTCCTCCCTCACTCAATGCCAGGAACAGAGTTGAAATTTTAACTGTTATATTGTAGGTCTCTAATTTTTAAAAAGTATATATTTAACATGCTTTGGAATTTCCACTGCCAACATTTACAATATAACAGACTAAAAATGTCCTCAGAGCCCACTCTACTCCTAGACCTAGGCTTCCTTCTTCACTGAAAGGCTCTCCCTCACCCTAAATCCTTCCCTTTCCTCTGTTCTCTTCCTTCTCTCCCCTTAACTGGCTGTAACATGGGTTTTCAATGTATTCTGTTAAGGGATTGGACCAGTGCCATTTTTTTTTTTAAAGATTTTTATTTATTTGACAGAGAGAGAGATTACAAGTAGGCAGAGAGGCAGGCAGAGAGAGAGGGAGAAATCGGCCCTCTGCTGAGCAGGGAGTCCAATACAGGACTGGATCCCAGGACGCTGAGATCATGACCTGAGCGGAAGGCAGAGGCTTTAACCCACTGAGCCACCCAGGTGCCCCAGACCAGTGCCTTCTAATAGAACTTTCTACAATGATGAAAATGTTCTCTACCTGCACCAAGCCACATGGGGCTACTGAGTATTGAAACGTGGTTAGTGTGCCTAAGGTACTGAATTTTTAATTTTGCTTAATTTCAATTAATTTTCATTTATATTTTAATAGCCACATGTGGCTCTAGTCTCAGTGCAGATTTGAACAATGTCATATATTTGGTCCTACTGGCTCTGAAATGTATCAGCTCTCTTACCTTTGGCAAATTACCTATTTTGAGTCTCACATTTAAAATCAGAGAAATAAGGCAGTGATGAGATTCAGCATGAAGATATGTATAAAGGACTAGCAATACTTAGCATCTTAGTATTGCTCAAAAAAAGCTTAGCTATTGTTATATTTCTATTTTTCAATTTTTAAAAATCATGATTTTTGGTCATTTAAAGGTAGCCTTTTGATTAGGAATATTAATGATCAGGACAATATTATATGGGGGGAACCTTAAAATATCTATCTACACTTTCAGTTTTTTCCCCCCAAAGATTTATTTATTTATTTTAGAGAGAGAGAGAGAGAGCGAGAGTATGGTTGGGGGCGGGAGACAGAAACTCAAGCAGACCCCGCACTGGATCACGACCTAAGCTAAAACCAAGAGTCAATGGTCAACTGACTGAGCCACCCAGCCACCCTCATTGTTTCTTTCTTTCTTTCTTTCTTTCTTTCTTTCTTTCTTTCTTTCTTACTTTTTCTTTCTTTCTTTCTTTTTAATAAAAATTTTGAAAAGGCCAGTTTGGTTGGTTCATCAAACAAACTGCATACCTATGATTTACAAGTTTCTGCTTGCCATTGGGAAGGCACAGGTGGACGAGGCACAGCTTTCAGCTGCCCTGAGAAAGCCCCATCTCCCATCTCTGGAAAGGTGAACCAGAAGGAAATCTCGACGAAACAAATTAGTTGGGCTTATTTAATGCCAAGCCCCTTTAACCAAGTAAAATGAATAAAACTTTGTAGTATATGTACAAGTTACTGTATCTGTTTACTAGGGCTATTATAACAAAGTACCACAAGCTGGCTGACTTAAAACCACAGACAAGGGGGCACCTGGGTGGCTCAGGTGGTTATGCATCCGACCCCTGACTTTAGCTCCAGCCATGATCTCATGGGTTGAGAGATGGAAGCCCAAATTAGGTTCCACACTCAGTGCGGGGTCTGCTTGAGTGTCTCCCTCCTTTTCCCTCTGCCCCTCCCCTCCTAAAATAAATAAATCTTTAAACACACACACACACTCACTCACTCACTGTCCTGCAGTTCTGGAGGCTAGGTGTGGGCAGGGCCTGGCTTCCTTTAAAAGCTTCAGTGGACAATCCTCCTCTCCCTCCCTTCCAGCTTCTGGTAACTGCAGGTGTTGCTTGGCCCACAGTTCCAGCACTTCAGTCTCTGAGGGGAGATTATAAGTGTCTCTATTTCCCTCTTCTCATAAGGACACAAGCCATATTAGATTAAGAGCCCCTCCTAATGCAGTTTTACCTCACTCCAACTTGATTACATCCAAAAAGACCCTCTTTTCAAATAAGATCACATTCACAGGTAGTTTAGGGTTTCAACATACCATCTGGGGCACTCAATTCAACCCATAACAGTTAACCAACTTTATTTGAAATACAATGATATGACATCTTTGATGTCATGTTTTCTACTTTGAACAATAATTTTACCAGTAAAATGAATTGATTTACAAAACAAAAACAAAAAACATGACTTTCACACAGTGATGTTCCATTAGGACTTCATGATTTTATGGGACCAGATTCTTAATAAAATTGACTTACTGTCTACAAAAGATCAATCACAAAAGGATGAAAGCATATTCAGTAAGTTACCAATTCACACTGAGACTTCTGCCTGCAATCTTTCCTCCTGCTATTCTCCTTCCTTGATGGTCCTCACGTAATGATGGTCTCCCTGGTGGTCCCCTCAGCCCCATCCTTGATCTCCCACCTTCTCCTCTATCTGATACATCCTCCACACTATCATCTGAGTGCTTGCTCTGAAAAGTTTTTTCTAAACTCGTCACTCCCCAACTCAAAACCATAATAATATCTGCTACTGATCCAGCCAGTTATGATACTCTGGGCACTTTGAGTACACATTTTCTTATCTAATATTCAAAAGTGTCCCCAGCCCACCCCATAGATTCTATTTTCTCAATTTTCAGAGAGGTCAGCTAAATTTCCCAAGATCAAAGAGCTCTAGGTCAAGTCAGTTTGACCACAAGGTATGTGATCTTACCTATAATTCTGAGTTATTCCAATAGTCCAAATTCTATGATTATACACCCCATCAGGAAAAAAAATGTTAGCATTTGTGGCAGACTGTATTTTTCAAGGATGCCCAGAATATTATCTTCCATTATATATGCTCTTCTGCCCAACCCCATCATGAAGGGGCTTATTTTCCCTACCCTTTTGAATCTCAGTAGGCCCTGTGACTGTTTTGACCAATAGAATATGGCACAAATGTAGAAGGGGCATACTCCCACTGGCCTGGCAGCTTCTGCTTCCTTCCTCTTGGAAGGCATTTGGGTCTCCCCCGTTTGGAACCCAGACACCATTCTGTACAAAGCTCAAATCCCATGGAGAGACCACGTGTGGGCTCACTAGCCAACAGCCCAGATGAGCTCCAGGCAACATCCAACATGAGTGTCTATCTTGAACATCCAGCTCTGTAGAACGTCCAGAAGACTGACCAAAACCACATAAGAAACCCCAGGTTAAAAGTACCTTGCTGGGGGCGCCTGGGTGGCTCAGTGGGTTAAAGCCTCTGCTTTCGGCTTAGGTCATGATCTCAGGGTCCTGGGATCGAGGCCCACGTCGGGCTCTCTGCTCAGCAGAGAGCCTGCTTCCTCCTCTCTCTCTGCCTGCCTCTTTGCCTACTTGTGATCTCTCTCTCTCTCTCTCTGTCAAATAAATAAATAAATAAATAAATAAAATCTTTAAAAAAAAAAGTACCTTGCTGGGCCCAGACGACCCACAGATCATGAGAGATAAAAGTACATTGCTGTTTTAAGCCACAAAGCCTTAGGTTGTTTGATTATACAGCAATGTCAACCAAAGCAGCATACAAGCCTAACATGTTTGCTTAGTTATTTATGAAAATAACCTAATACATAATAATACACAGATAGAAGTTAAAAAGATGATATAATCATGAAATAATTCATATTTTAAAATGTCTTCCAAATTATGGTTGTTTTTTTATACCATCCATGGCTAAAGGCCCAATATACACAAGACCCAAGTAATCATTAATGACAGTAGATATAAATCCATTTTAAACAGTCTTCTTGGGGCACCTGGGTGGCTCAGTTGGTTAAGCAACTGCCTTTGGCTCAGGTCATGATCCTGGAGTCCTGGGATCAAGTCCCACATCGGGTTCCCCACTCAGCAGGGAGTCTGTTTCTCTCTGACCCTTCCCCTTCTCATGCTTTCTCTCACTCTCAAATAAATAAATAAAATCTTAAAAAAATAAAAAAATAAACAGTCTTCTTGATGATACCAAAATTCTGTAGCTCACTGCTTGTCAGTTCTGATGAAATCACCAGAATCAGAAAATCCAATGAAATTAATACCTTTTTTAAGATTTTTATTTATTTATTTTACAGAGACGCAGTGGAAGAGGGAACACAAGCAGGGGGAGTGGGAGAGGGAGAAGCAGGCTTCCCACTGAGAAGGGAGCCCGATGTGGAGCTCAATCCCTGGACCCTGGGATTGTGACCTGAGCCGAAGGCAGAAGCTTAATGACTGAGTCACCCAGGTGCCCCTAAATCATTAATATTTTTATCTTGGGACATGAATAATGGAGAACTTGTAATAAGAACTGAAAAAAATATTAGCTGTGTTATTTTTGCTAGATCCTTGTTTTTACACTACCAATACTTTCTTTATTCTGATTTATGCTTTTAATTTTTTGTGTTTGTTTTGTTTGCAGAAATCTTTTAAGGCCAGTTGTCCCTTTTGCAAGGATTATCAATTAATACTGGCTGGCATAAGCTGTAAATCTTCTTAACCGAGCTCACATAAATTGCCACAATCACAGCCTGCTGAAAGAGGGCAAATGCAGAAGGCTGCACAGGTAGCCCCTTGGGAGTGGTGAAGCTGGCCCTCTGCTCCCCGAAGAAAGCTCAGGACACAGTGATTATCTGATACACAGACCGAGCAGAGGGTGCCCAGGTCAACCCATGTGAGTTCAATACAAGCAATTTTCCTGACATAGTAAAGAAAACACACATATACTCAATGCTTCTGGCACCTCGGTGTTCTTTGTTGCAGAACCTGGGGGCACACACTCCACTTTGAAACCACTGGGCTCACTGTACACACTGCTGAGCTCCGTCTATGTGTGGGGCTCTGCACTTCGGGCGCTGCCCGTCGGGATTCTTTATCTCTCCCTTCCTGACCTTACCCTCATGCTCATTTGCACTTGCCATTTTCCTTTGTACACAGAAGAAACCCTCAGCATGGCAAATCTCTAGGTCATCTTGCAGTACCCTAAAGAGAAGTGACAGATGGACAGAGAGAGACACCTAAAGATTCCAGATAGAATCTAGACTAGAAATGTCATTTCATGTCTGGAAATAAGTAAGCTTTTAATTTTGCTTTTTACCAAAATAGAATCTCATATGAACTCTGAGAGGGACAAATTAATCCTAATTAAATGAGGCTGGTTTTTTAAAATCCAGATTATTATATCCTGATTGCTTTAGAGAACATTTTGTTTTACACCAACACATAAGTAGCTGTCGTGTTGGTAAGAGTCCAGGTTAATCTACTTGGAGGAAATTAACAGCAAGAAGAAAAGGCTCTGGGCCACAACCCAGATGTATTAAGTTTTATTCATGTTTGTCAAGTGCATTATTTACAGTGGAATCCACAATATACAACTACTAAGATAAACCAGTTTTAACTATGTGGTAAATAGGGGAAAAAATGAGATGTGGTTGATGACAGACACTGAGCAAAAGATAAGCATAAAGGAAAATTTGGTATGGTAAACTTTTGGAAAAAGTTAATGAAAATGCTTTTCCTGGGGTGCCTGGGTGGCTCAGTCGGTTAAGCATCTGCTTTCAGCTCAGGTCATGATCCCAGAGTCCTGGGACAGAGCCCCATGTCAGGCTCCCTCCTCAGTGGGGAGCCTGCTTCTCCCTCTCCCTCAGCCTGCTGCTCCCCCTGCTTGTGCTTCCTGTCAAATAAATCCTTTTCCCGTAAGTGTAATACACGTTCAAGAAAATATAAATAACTAGCTTCTCTTAGCTACGTCCCTTTTGCTCTTAGATATACCATTGTCCATCGGAAGTAAACAGAGCACTTAACACCTCTTTGAGAACATTGTAAGTATGCAACAGAGACAGATGGGAGGAGAGTCTATCAAGCTTCCTCCTGCTGACAGTACAAGGGCACACTTCATAGATTTGTCATTCCTGGTCTGCTTTTTTTATAAACCTCAAATATTCTAACTTTACTATGGAGAGATAAAGTGCGGAGGCCTGCCGTGTGTCTGTCACCTGGATGAAATAAGGACCCGCCCTCTTCAGTGTTCCTCTCCAGCCCTGATGATTCACAAACCAGAATCAAGGCATGGAAGAGGCAATTTTTTTAAGCAAAATGGCACTGCCGCTGCTGCTTCCATCTTTAACAGAGTCTGAATGGAGACTGCGGCAACGCACACCAAAACTTCCGGTTTCTAATGCCATCCTCCGCCATCCTCCGCCGTCCCCCCACCTCCCCTCCCGGCCCAGGGAGAGGAGCAGCAGTGAGACAGACGGGAAGCCTGGCAGTGGGTTCATGGTGACTTGATTAGACAAGGTTTTGCTGACACTATAGTCCGAACCATCCATTTCTTTATGCCGGACAATTCGGAGTGAATGAAAGAAAAGCTTTTCCTTTGCAGACTGGGAGAAGGGCCGTTGTGTAATGGGAGGTGGCAAAGAGAACCAGCAAGATGGTTCCTCCTTGGGTGTTTTCCTACAGGCAGGGCCTGGGAAAGACTTAAAGAAGGTTAGGAACCTGGAAATTGATTGGCTTCCTAATTCACATGCCTGGTGTACTGCTTTGGGAAGTCATCCTGCACCTCCAGGGCTGTGAACGGAGGTTGGAAATGATAGTTTAGCCTTACACTTGCTAGAGCAGTTATAATACTAGATTCCTGCCCTGCTCGTTTGTGCACCAGTCCCTGTCTGTCTGGACAGCAACTTCATTTTCTTTTTTTCTTTTAAGCTTTTATTTATTGGAGAGAGAGAGGGAGACAGCATGAGCAGGGGAGGGGGGCAGAAGGAGAGGGAGAAGCAGACTCCTTGCTGAGCAGGGAGCCCCATGCAGGGCGATCCTGGACTCTGAGATCATGACCTGAGCCCGAAGGCAGACACTTTACCAACCAAGCCAGCCAGGTGCCAGTCTTTTGGATTTCCAGTACTTAGTATACAACCAGGCAAATGTGAGAACCTCAAAAAATGTTTTCTGAATAAACTGTTTGAATATATAAATCTACTATATTTTTGTTTCAAGTGAAAATTGATATGATGGATGTCATTTAAACTTATTGCAGTAATCCAAAAAAAAAAAAACCTATAGACAAGCTGATATATTACTCACACACAGGGAGAGAGGGGGAGGGAGAGCAGAAAACTGATACCTATGTAAACTCTATTGTGTTAGGCATAGAAGAATCAAAAATAGATTTTCAATGAATTGATTTGTTCAGGCTCTGTGTCATAGATAAATTGAACCCTACTTACTAACACTGCCTTTATCTATTAAGATATTTTGCTAAACCCCTCTAATTGCTGTGTAGTCCCCTTAGAACTTTTTTTCTGAATCTTATTAAGCCATGAGTTCTGAGTTCATTACAAGGCTTTGTTTCAAGCTCCAGCTCCATTATCTAGTAGAGATGTGACCTTAATGTCTCTAAACCTCACATTTATATCTGTGAACCTCAGCTACCTTCCCTAAAGAGGTAAAAATGAACTATATAAGTGAGAGCATTTTGCAAAACATTGAAGAGAATATGTCACGGTTGTTTCTTCATTCTAACAGAATTAGCAAGCTTATAAAGAGACCCCACGGTACAGCAATGAAGCACATAGACTCTGGAGTGACATTGCCAGATTTCATAGTTTGGAAAGCTTGGTCTAGGTTACTGCACCTCTCTGTACCTCAATTTCTCCATTTGTGAAATGCTATTCATGAAGACAGAATGAGAAATTCACATAAAGCCCATACCAGCACCTAGTGAATTCTCAATTAATGTTAGTTATAATTAATAATTACAGTGAAGATTCATCAATATGAATCTGAATGTATTTAGGGAAAATTTGGCATCTGTGAAACTGGAATTATTTATAATTTTGGAGAGAAGAAAAGATCCATAGATACTTCATTTCTCTATAAACCAAACCTTGTGGCAGGGCTTCCTTCGAACCCAGCTGTCTGGCTGAGAAGTGGTGGTTTGACCTTAGATGCTCCATAAATCCTCTTGGTGAACTGACCACTCCATGTGGCCAGAACATCTTCCATTGTACTAGGAGAGCTACTGGTGTTTTGTTTTGTTTTGTTTACCTTTCTTCAGATTACTGGAGCATTTTCTACTAGAGATCTTTTACTGTTTGGATCTGGTACAGTCCTCAAGTGACTTAAAACTCGCTTCCTCAAAAAGTCTGGTTAACTTATTTCTCTACTTTAAAAAATTGGTATGGAAGCTCTTTCTCACGAATGATGACAGCAAATATTTTTCTCCCCACTATAAGTAAGCCCAATAGATGACAGTCTCAATTCAAAAACAGACATATCATAAGGCTTCTAGTATGCAAAAGTTTTGCCACAGATGGCTTTTAAATAGCAATTCACCTTGTGCATTTGAATGAAAGTAAAAGCAGAAATTACGACTTTAAAATAATGCAATCACCTATTGTGTAAAAAGAGGCTCAACAGGAGAGAACTGTACTTCTCTCTACCAGTCTATGTTCTGCCATAAAAAAAAAAAAAGCAGTTTTAAAAGTGTTAGCATATGTGTGCTTTATGTTTACCTGGTGTTTTTTGCTGTGGTGATTCCAGCTACTTCAGATGATCAGAATAATAACCTTTTGGTCATAAATTATTTCTGACCAAATAAAATAGCCTACAACAGGTCTACTGTAATTCAGCATCACCATACAACTCTTCAGAGCAGATGGCAGTACAAAGGAAGTATGGTTTAATCACAGGAAGTTGGGCAACACAGAAGACAAAGGAGATGAATGAGAATTGTTTGGGGGAGGTAGTGGGAGGACTATTAAGGAGCATCTATGCCAACAGTTTATTCTATAGGCAATGGGGAGTCTTTTTAAGGCACTGGATTCAAGAAGGTAGAGGTGCTATCATCCTCCTGAGAATGTATAACATCAGTTGGAACAGGAGGAACTGTTAGAAGGGTGCCCTGTGGAGGATTTGCCACCCCTCTGGGGCCTGACACAGGAAAAAAAGGAGCAGACAGTGAACGGAGTGATTCTGCACGCAGCCCAGATGGCTGGCAGACAAGGGAGGGCAGGCCAGTTTTCACTCTAAAGCCTCCAGTCTCCCTGCATCGTGTTTTACATATGCAGGCGTGAATGGACCGTTCTCAAGGAGGGAGGACTCTTTCGGGATGAGGCTGTTCTCAGTCAGGAGCCGCAGAGCCAAGAGCCAATAGCCCCTGGGATTCTGCCTTGAGTACGACCTGTACTCTTCGTCAGCTTTCATGCAGTGTGGTGCTTGTGGTATTGGGGCATGTTCCATACCAGCGGGGAAGCATTCTCAGTGCTCTGCTTTCGTGATCCTAAGAGATATCACCTCCCTGAGAGAACTTTGGGTTATTTAATGAGATATTCAGCAGCATTCCCTCCACCTCAACATAGCCAATGGACAAACTTTGTAAGAAATACAAATGTAGGGGGTGCCTGGGTGGCTCAGTGGGTTAAGCGTCTGCCTTCAGCTCAGATCATGGTTCTGGGGTCCTGGGATTGAGCCCTACATTGGGCTCCCTGCTCAGGGACAGCCTGCTTTTCCCTCTCCCTCTGCTCCTCCCCCCACTCTTGCTCTTTCTCTCTCTTTCTAAGTAAATAAAATCTTAAAAAAAGACAAAAGAAATATAATTGTAGAGGGAGTGGTATATCTATATCTTTGGTACATTTTCTATATGTATCTTTGCTATATCTTTGGCACATTTTGTTTTAATAGCTCCTATTAGTCACAACTTGAGAGCCTGCGAAGTTTCTGTCTAAATCCACTCCATGCCCCTTCCTCACTTCTGTAACCTTCTGCCATGCATGTGTGTATTTACTCTGCAGATTGCTCAGGGACACGTCAAAGGAAAGCATGAAGAGAAGAGGGGGGATAAAAAGGAAAACTGTCTTAGTCCATCTGGGCTGCTATAACAGAATACACAGACTGAGTGCTTATAAACAACAGAAATTTCTTTCTCACAGTTCTGGAGTCTGGAAATCCAGAATCACAGTGCCATCCTGGCTGGGAAGGGCTCACTTTTGTGTTACAGACTTCTCAGTGTCCTCACATGATGGAAGGGGCAAGGGATCTGTCTACAGCCTCTTTGGTAAGGCATTAATCCTAGTCTTGAAGGATTAGTCATTTCCCAAAGGCCCCACCTCCTAATACCATACCCCTTGGGGGTGACGTTCAATATGTGATTTTTTTTTTTTGGAGGGAATACATTCAAACCATAAAGCAAGTCCCAAATTATTTAATACTGGTTAGGTAGCAAACACACACATTTTAGTTTTCTTTTAAACTGGCATGTGAACCTGTTGTTCCCAGCGAATGACTCATCAAAGATTTGAGAGTCAATTCATTTGCAGGTCTGTGTTACCCGACAAAAAGGCATGAGCACACACTGACAAACACAAGATATTTTTTATACGAACAGTTAACACACTTCATAATAGCAACCGCCCTCAGTCAGATGTAGCCTCCATCGGGCCCTTCGTTCCACACACACTTTATACTCATAACACTATAAGGTACATATGATTACTATAAACCCTATTTTATAGACGAGAAAATTGGAAGAGGTTTGATGACCTGCTGACTCACAGGACTCTGTGCTCACAGCTAGGAATTACTATAGGATAAAAAAGAACATACGGCAAAATCGGCAAAGGGAAAAGGCACACGGGACAAAGTTCAGAGGAAGCAAGGCACAAGTGTCCAAGAGTCCAAATATAAAAGTACGATGTACAGAAAATATATATAGTTACACATATAAATAAAAACCTCTCACTCATCTGTAAAATGTGAGACAGAATAATCAAAAAACCAGTCTCCAAACCCCATCCATTTCAACTCTAAGCTATATCTTCCTTCCCTTATTAAAATTCTTATCTGAAACAAAAGTCATTCATTTTGAGCTAAATTTCATCTCTTTGATAATGATGAAATGACCAAAATTCCCATTGTGGGGGAAAAAAGAGAAGACTTCAAAGTGATCTATATAGACAAATAAGTAGCAGTACTGGAAATACTGAGAATGTTATTATTTCTCCTTAAAATATTTGCCTGGGATTCCAATTAAACATGGTAGACTGAACACATGAGCCTTCTCCACATCTTTCCAGAAACTCACCAAAACAGCAATATTTTTTAAAGCTTAAACCACAGGGGAAAAAAGAACGGGAGACAAGGCAACATCAATGACTGACATCAACACATTTTGGAAGTCAGAAAGGTGATCGTGGACAAATAACTAATTCTGTAGAAACTGGAACTGTAGTCCCCAAAGAAGGCGATACAGCTGAGAAGCTGATTTCTCTCACAGAGTCTCAGAAACACCCAGAAGAGAGGCACCAGGGATTTTAAAAGATGTGGCAGAAGCAGGGAGTTTTGATGAAAATCTGTACAACCATTTATTGAACAGCATTAACTTGAGACAGTGCAATCAGGGAGAGTTTTATTTTTCTCTCATCCCTGCCCTTTATTTTTATTACTTATTTATTTATTTTTAAAGATTTTATTTATTTATTTGACGCAGAGAGGGAGAGAGATCACAAGTAGGCAGAGAGGCAGGCAGAGAGAGAGGAGGAAGCATGTGGGGCTCGATCCCAGGACCCTGAGATCATGACCTGAGCCGAAGGCAGAGGCTTTAACCCGCTGAGCCACCCAGGCACCACTTATCCCTGCCCTTTAAACCCACTTTTGAATCTACCTCCCCAGGGAGGGGATCAGGCTGACCCAGTTGTGTTTCCAGTCACTTTTAGATATCTTAAGTATTAGTATCACAAACTTGCTTTCAAGTATGTCAAAGATCAGCCTGACCTGAAAGAAAATTTTCATCTGTTGCAACTGAAAGCTGTTTCTCTCTGAGTGGTCCCACCCCACCCCATCCAACCCCCAGCAAGATCGGGATGGGTAGGTCCAGCTGGAAGGGGGCCACCTATTTTTTCCACCACCTTCCTTGTTCTACTTCCTCTCCAGTCCCCAGCCGCTGCTTCTGGATCATGTTTGGTCGATGAGTGAGAGGAAATGGGAATTATTAATCTGGCGTCCCCCTCCCCTTCAGAGGCAAATGCTTAAATGCTTTTTTGTTTTGTTTTGTTTTGTTTTGTTTGTTTGTTTTTTAAATTTATGGAGTCTTCTTCCCTCATCCCCACCACCAGAGAAGGCCTCTGCCCTTCAGTTTCCTACAGCAAAGATGCATGATCTGCCTCACCTCTTATGATGCCCCTTCGGCTCCTGCTCTGGCATTATGCCCTGTAAGCCTGTGAGAGCTGGGCTCTCCTTGCCCCAGCAAGCAGCCTTCTTGGACAGGGTCCTCTCTAGGTGATTCCAATATGGCTCCTTTCTTCAAAGTCCACAAACCTCGTGGGGTTGGCAAACCCTTTCTTGACTCTCCCGTGATTGGCAGCATCAGCCAGCCTTGAGGGTCCCAGGAGAGAGTCAGAGCCTGGTATTTCTGCCGACACCAACAAGCCAGGGAACATGAATCAAGTGCTCTCAAGAGTCTCCAGGCTCCACTCCAGACCCGTAAGGCAAAGGAACCTGCCAATCTCCTCACAAAGTGTTTGGTGCGTATTGTGTTGGAGAGATGGAAAAATCATTCCCTCCCTCCTCTGGGGTAAAGAAGGGGAAACGGCAAGCACACTTTCTTGGCCAACATTTTTTTCCCCAGCTAATACTCTTCCTTGCCTGCTCAGTCTCCAGACTTCTTCTTCTTCTTCTTCTTTTTTTTTTTTTAAGATTTTATTTATTTATTTAAGGGAGAGAAAGAGAGAGGAGCACAGGGCAGGCAGAGAAAGAGGGAGGAGACTCCCTGCTGAGGAGGGAGCCTGAGATGGGGCTCAATCCCAGGACCTCAGGATCATGACTTGAGCAGAAGACAGACACTTACCTGACTGAGCCACCCAGCCACCCCTCTCCAGACGTCTTTTATTTATTTATTTTTAAAGATTTTATTTATTTATCTGACAGAGAGAGAGACAACGAGAGAGGAAGCACAAGCAGGGGGAGTGGGAGAGGGAGAAGCAGGCTTCCCGCCAAGCAGGGAGCCAAGGCGAAGCAGACACTTAATGACTGAGCCACCCAGGCGCCCCTAGAGTTCTTTTAAATATAAATTAGAGACAAGTAAGGAGTTAAAGTTTGCAGAATTGGTTTTGCTATTGTTTAGAAAATTCCTTGGGTGTACCCCACATGTCTGTCTGGAATGGTGAGGCACCTGTCACTCTATGCTCAGCACTGGGGACTCCGTGGAGGTCACTTTCTCATTTGGCATCCCGTGTCACCCACAGGAGGTTCACATACACCTACCTCTGGGTCTGTACGTCAGCAAGTAGACGGTAGAGTAACTACCTCTTCCATATTCCAGCAAGAAATGAGGGGTATTCACTGGAAACATGAGCACAAAAGAGCCAAGTCTGAGGGAATCTAAATACTTAAAACCCACCTAATGATGAAAATGATGAAACCTCCAGTCCCCTACCCCTGGCTGGCCTGTACAACACTGGCAGGAAGTTCTGTGCAGACTGGATGATTCTTCTTGCAAAAACTATGCAATAAAATACCTGAGTATTTTCTTACCTGAGAAAATACCTAGAGTTAAGACGATTTGGGGGTGCTCCAGTAAAATGGCCTAGTCCTCTCCATGTGCTCCTATACCCGAAACAGTCAGAGAAGGCGCCAAGCATGCCACAGAGCTTCCCAGAGGACTCTTCACGCCTCATTCTTACAGATTGCCACAAGTCACCAGATATTTGAGGAAAGCCTACTAACATGAAAGGCAACCCTGTCCCCAACCCCCACCAAAAATCACAGAAACAAAAATGGGTGTGGGGGAGGGACAATGCAGAGAGCAGAAGAAAACATTTTAATTTTCCCAGAAATATAGGGAAAATATTTCATCCTTGAAACAAGAACATGATGATATTTTTTTAAAAGGAATAATTAGAGGGGCAACTGGGTGGTGCAGTCAGTTAAACATCCAACTCTTGGTTTCAGCTCAGGTCATGATCTCAGGGTCATGAGATCAAGCCCCACATTAGGCTCTGTGCTCAGCAAGGAGTCTGCTTAAGATCAAGCCCCACATTAGGCTCTGTGCTCAGCAAGGAGTCTGCTTAAGACTCTCTCTCCCCCTGCCCCTACTCCCTGTGTGCAGGTGCACTCTCTCACTC
This sequence comes from Ailurus styani, assembly GCA_002007465.1. Lineage (NCBI taxonomy): Eukaryota > Metazoa > Chordata > Mammalia > Carnivora > Ailuridae > Ailurus > Ailurus styani. The sequence continues at coordinate 3,186,163 of LNAC01000210.1, forward strand.
TCTCTCAAATAAATAAATTCTTTAAAAAATGTTTAAAAAGGAATAATTAGAGAATTTTAAAAGCTTTTAGAAATATGAAGGCTAAAATTTTAGAAATAAAGGTTGGAATGTAACATTGATGAAATCATCCTGTCCCAAAAAATTTGACACAAGAAGAGAAAAAATATAGAAATTAGAGGATAGGGGTGTCTGGGTGACTCAGCTGGTTAAGCTTCTGCCTTCGGCTCAGCTCATGATCTCGGGGTCCCTGCTCAAAAGGGAGCCTGCTTCTCCCTCTCCCTCTACCCTTCCTCCCCTGCTTGAGATTTCTCTCTCTCTCTCTCTCTCTCTCACCCACACACACAAAAATAAATAAAATCTTTTAAAAAAAAATTAGAGGATCAGTCATGGAGGTCTCATACCAAACTAAGAGAAATCTAAGAACCCAGTAAGTGTCTTTGTTACTCCCTCCACATGGGACACTTTACCTCAAGATTAGTTTTTTTGTGCGTGCATGTGGTACTTTGTTCTTGGCTCAGAGGTCACCTTCTCTGGGAAAATTCCCCTGACCAGCCAGTAGGAATTAGTCCCAGCTCCCACTCAACTCTGTCACTTTAACATCATTTCATCCTATTTTCTTCCTCTTACACTACTAACTGAAATATTTGGTACTATATGAGGGTACACAGTGATATTTGAGTAGAACTCATTTTGGATCAGGCACTTACACTTGCTATTTTATGTAATCCTCACAGCATCTCTATGAGGTAGATCATATTATTATCACCATTTTTTAAATGGGAAAACTGAGGCACAAATAACTTGACAGAGGTCATTCAAGAGCAAAGCCAGGACTCCCACACAAACAGTACAGCCCCAGTCTCTGCGTATAACTACCACTGTACATGACCTTCCCCTGCAAGGGCCACGAGGGCAGTGACTTTGCCAACTCTTCATCCTTATGGCTTCAAGATCTTCAGCAGTGCCTGATGCTTACATGGTGGGCACTCTTCAACTATTTGTTCACTAAATGCTTTGCAGTATCTGAGGTAATCATTATGAGGGAAATGGTAAGAAGGAGGTAAATATTTTGCTTAAAAGCCAGTATTTGGGGGCACCTGGATGGCTTCGTCATTAAGTGCCTGCCTTTGGCTCAGGTCATGATCCTGGAGTCCCAGGATAGAGCCCTGCACTGGGCTTCCTGCTCAATAGGAAGTCGGCTTCTCCCTCTGCCCCTCCCCCTGCTCATGCACGTGCTCTCTCTCTCTTTCTCCATCTCTCAAACAAATAAATAAAATCTTAAAAAAAAAAAAAGCCAATATTTTGCTTGGAAAATCTCAACTTCATATCCAGCTTCATAACAAACAAGTTCTGCTTTCCACATAACTGTAATACACAATTCCATTAAGCTTTCTTCCACTATATAACAAGGATCCCCTTTCTTCTGGTTTCCATGAACCTGTTCCTCAATGTTATCTGAGCCCTCATCAGCAATGCTTTAATATCCATGTTTCTACCAATAGTCTATGAATTTTAGATATTCTGTAAGATCCTATACATTTTCCCTACCATGTTCCTCACTTCCTTCTCAGTCCTTGCCAAAAGCGCATTTAATTTCCATATATTTACCAGCAATCCATTTCAAGGCAATCTAGGCTTTTTTTTTTTTCTAAATCATGCTCCTCAAAGTTCTTCTGTTCTCTGCCCAATGCTCAATTCAAAACCTCACCCACATTTTTAGATATTTGTTACAGCAGCACCCTACTTCCAGATACCAAAATCTGTATTCATTTCCTGTTGCTGCTATAACAAATTACTACAAAGTTTGTGGCTTTAAAGAACAGAAATTTATTATCTTACAGTTTCAGAGGTCACAAGTTCTAAGTCAAGGTGTTAGCAGGGCTGCATTCCTTCTGGAAGACGTAGGGTGAGAATCTATTTCCTGGCTTTTTCCAGCCTCTAGAAGCCACAGAAGCCACTTACTTTTTCCTTAGTTCATGGCCTCTTCCTCCTCCATCTTCCAAGCAAGCAGTGAAGCATATGCAAATCTAACTCTCTCTCTCTTCCCCATCCCCACACACCCCTCTGCTTCTATTACCATAGCTCCTTCTGACCATAATCATCCTGCTCCCTCTTGTGATTGCATTGGGTCCACCCAGATAATTAAGGATAACCTCCTCATCTCAAGATCAGTAACTTATTCACATCTGCAAAATCTCATTTATAATGCAAAGTTTCTGGGGAATTAGGACATGAACATCTCTGAGGGGCCATTATGCAGCCTACAACACTCATCAACCACATATAATGGACCAGGCAGCAGAATACATACAGTTACATGGTAAAAGCAATATGTTCCCTTCCATCAAGAAATGTATGATCTAGTGGGAGAGTCAGACATCAATCCCAAAACCACAGTGGTAATCACACCAATGAATAATTGTAGATTGCAGTTAGTTCTCTGGAAGACTGGGAGTCACAGGGGGTCATGGAGGTCTCTCTGAGGTAGCAACATTCAGTCTGAAGCTGGCAGGGTGATAAGGCACTAGCTAGAAGAGGAGTAGGAAGACCTTCTGAGCAGAGGGATCAACAAGTGCAAAAAAAGCCTTGAAGAGAAAGTTTGGGGGATGAGGAGAGGTGGCCACAATGGTAACCAAGTAAGGCTGCAAAAAGAAGAGGAGCTAGATCTCTCTGGGACTTCTAAAGCTTGGTAGAAACCTTGAGTTTTATTCAAAGCCTAACAGGTAGGGGCTCAGGAATTCTTATAAGCAGATGAATGATGTCATTACTCTGCTGTATGGAGAACAGATTAGGGGTGGGAGATGGAGGTGAGCAAGAAACATACTCAGTGAAGAGAAGACGGTGGCTTGAACTGGGCACATGGGAGCAAAAATGTAGAGAATTGTAAAAATGTCATATATCTTGGACAAAAATAACCCCCAGGACTTGTAATTTAGTGTGATTCAAATTTAGTCCAGGGTGTGGCTATAGGTGTGGGTGGCATCTGGGAAATGTAGCAAGTTAAAGGAGATGAGAAACTAAAGCGACTAAAATACCAGAAAGGAAAATGGGCCATCCATGTGCCTTGAAATAATATACGAAAACAAGACTTGGGTTGGAAGAGAGAAAGGGGAACCAAGGCTAAAATCTTCAGTGCATCATGGGGGCAAAGTGACCGGGCCGTCTTTCAGTGAGTTACAAGGAAGAGATGGGTATCACAGACTGATGGTATGAGGAGCAGAGAGAGGTCTTACAGAAGGAGCCTGATGTGGAAACAGCATAGGGCACAGCAAAGGAGATCAGCACCCCTCCATTTCTGAGGGGGGAAGGTGGAGAAAATGAGAAACATCCATTAGAGGTTGGTAGGGAAGTGACCTCACCTAAGGGCAGACGGAGCTGGTTATATTTAGGGAAGGTAAAGGGGAATGTGCTAATATTGAGTTGCAAAGGGCATTGTGGACAAATTTGGGTGGGAGGTTCCAGTGAGACTTGAGTCAAGACAGAAAACACAGAGCATCAAGAGAGAGTGAAGGTGGATGGGGGCACTGTGAAAAAGGCGTAAGAGCACTCATGTCACTGGTGTCCAGGTTGCTGATGTTGTGTGTTCCAACAGTTTATTCCCTGGAGAATGTTGGCTACTCAGGGCTGCCTGTGTTTACCAGTGGTCTGGAAGGGAGGCTGGGCATATGTTTCCTCATAGTCTTCTTTGGTAAGTCAGTGAATGGTTGAATCTATGTCCAGAAGTCTGGGGTTGGATAGAAGTGGAACTTGTATGTCCCTCAGATGTGCTCACATCCTCATTCACCTGGCTTCTTTCATGGTTCTGCTCAAACTTCATCTCCACTGGACAGCCTTTCCTGATTTCTCTGACTCATCTTTGTTATGCACCTCTGTACCTTTTGCAGACCTCTATTGTGGCAACTATTATTCTTTATTGCACTTGTTTTTTAGACACTTCTCTCCCTGAATAGTTATTTCTCAACAGTAAAAATAATGCTTGAGTTATTTCCATTTGCCTATTAACCTAGTGCAAAGCCTGATAGCCTTAGTAAGAGCTACATAAGTATTTAATGAAGTGAAACTCAAATCAATCATTGTTTGCTGGTCACTATTATACAAATTTTAGGTTCGAAGAAGAGCTTGTGTACTCTTACTATGACAGTTACTCTAAACTTGGGTGTGCACACTGTTTAACCTGCCTTCTCAATAGAGCATTTTCAGTTAGTTAAAATTAAATACAACAGTCTGAAGTTTTGTCACAATATATATCCTTGGTTTTAACTGAATTATGCTGAATTACCCAGTATTTCTGGTATGTCCGAATTTCCCAAAATTTCAGATTTTCTTGATAATGGCTTTCAAGTCAAGTTAAGTCCATTATAAGGCATTTCCTTTTTTCATTTCAATTTTGAATATAATAAACTCATGTCAAAAATCAAATATGTAAAATGTACAGTGAAAATCTCATGGAGATTTTACTCTTATATATATAGACAGCCTACTCATTCTTCTCTCCACTGATTTTTTTTTACCTCATTCTTTTTCACACCTGATGAATATGTGGGTAAGTTCTAATCTTTAGTTATTACAAACATTGCTGCAATAAATACTCTTGTTCATACATCATTTCACAACATTTACAAGTAAATACAAGACATTTCCACTTAAGCTAAATATTAACCATGATGTTGAACCATTAAATCTACCTCAGGTGGGCACATGATATAATGAGCACCGGGTGTTGTACGCAACTGATGAATCACTGAACTCCACTTCTGAAACCAATGATACATTTTATTTTAATTAATTGAATATAAATAAAATAAAACAAAATAAATTTTCCAGCAAACATAGAAGAAAAATATGATCTTTTATTTATTTATTTATTTATTTATTTATTTATTTATTTATTTATTTATTTTGAGAGCGAGAAAGAGGGAAGAAGCATGCATGTAGTGGGGAAGGTAGGGGGAGAGGGAGAGGGAGAGAATTTTGGGCAGACTCTGCACTGAGCATGAAGCCTGATGCAAGGCTTGACCCACAACCCCAAGATCATGGTCCAGGCTGAAATCAAGAGTCAAACATTTAACCAAATGAGCCACCCAGCACCCCTCATCTTACTTTTAAAATAATTTAATGCTCCATCCTTAGTAAAACATTTGATCATATTTATCCCAAAGGATGGATCATTAAATTATTTTAAAAGTAAGACCATATTTTTCCTGTGTTTACTGGAAAATTTTTCCTCAATAGAAAGGATAGAATTCTTATTTTCCTTTTTATACCAAAATTACTTAAGGCTCTCAATTAAGCTAGTGAATCACATAAGTCCTAAAACATATCATATAAATATATTAACATATTAACCAAATATTTCAATCCTAAAACAGATTAATTATAAAGGTTAATTTAGCTTAAGTTATTTAAGCTAAATTAAATTGATATAGTGTTGAAAGAATATCAGTTCTTTTTAAAAAATCTTTGTTGTTGTTCATATTTGTTGTCAACTAAATAGATAATTAAGAAATAAATGTAACATTGTATATCAGTTATGGTATGTAATAAATTTTACTTGAATTTAAGATACCAATAGTGTGATCCTATAGACAAAGAATGATCTCTGAGCTGTATTATTTCAAATATTAAATATTAGAAATAATATTTTAACTGACATTATTAAAAATAAATGGGTTAATAATAACTCATAATTTCATACTAAAAAATTATCTCATGTAATTAAGTTCATATGGTTGCAAATGACCCCTCATGCCCAGTTTCAATGTTGTCTTTTGACAGAAAGTGGTAGACTGATAGGCTACTGTAAGTAATGTTCTCGGAACTTGGTCAAGAGGAAGGAAGCAGCCTGGTTGACCAGCAGGGATGACGTTAATGTTAAGAGGCATTCATGAAATTATCAAACGCACATAAAACTCACTGACATCATTTATCTACATATTCTTGGAATGACTGACGTTCCTAACTAATGTTACTGAAAAGAAATGCCAGTTTAGTTAATAACATTGTACTTTATGGTGCACCTGGGTGGCTTAGTTGGTTGAGCGTCCAACTCTTTGTTTTGGCTCAGGTCATGGTCTGGAGCCCAAATGTCAGGCTCTGCCCTTCCCCCCTTCCAGGTGTGCGCTCTTGTATGTGCACGCTCTCTCTTTCTCTCAAACAAATACATAAATCTTTTTTAAAAAATAACATTGTACCTTAAAACCAAGCGATGAAAACAAACATAATTAATATGATATTTTTTTAAAGCATAAAGACTCATGGCAAATGAGTCAGCATAGCCAAGCATAAATGATTGATGTGCATAACCGAAAGGAAAAAGAAATAAGTTAATTATCGGGAAACTTTACATAGTTTACAAAGGGAAACTTTACATATACTAGGTGGCAGAACTGTCCACAGAAAATTTGAAAAGTCTTGGTTGTCAAGGTATATAAGTGGAATAGAATTGAAAGCTAGAAAAATAAACTTGAAAGAACAATCCTTCTTTGGCAGAAGTAAATGCCTAAAATGACCTAATAGATTTTTTCTTTCAAAATTCCAGTATTCAATGAACACTGCCTCTAAGTGCCTCTTTTGTTGGATTTGTTTGTCAGTGTGTGCATTAATTAGATTGCTTAAGAACTGCATTGTTCGCAACAACGAAAAAAAAAACATGTTAAACAGTATTGGAATTGGTTAACATTCTCAGACACATGACTTTCTTCTACATTCTAAGTCAGTTCCTTGGAATATGACAGGGGAGTTTTCCATTACAAACTGCTGAAATATGAAAACAGGAGTGATTTAGCAGAGTGGCATTGCTGGGTTTATTTGTTAGGAATTTCATAGTCTTAGGTTCGTATTGTTATGAATTTTTCCAGAAATATTTATAATCTGTTTACACTTACAGTCTATTTGCAATCTACATAGTTTCACCACTGACATTCTGTAAAAAATGAGTTTGGCAATAGGTATTAAAACACGTAGATACTTACTGTTCTCTCTGTGTTTATAGACCTTTATCTTTTTGGAGTCGCTTAAAGTTTTGATTCCAAAGAAATCCAGATATGGAAAGATGCGGCTGCTGTTTGAAAATGAAGAGGTAAAAGGCACAATTTAATCTGACCTATGAAGCCTAGAAATCGTGGTGATTTGACTCAACTACTATCTGTAAAGCACCAACGATCGTGCAAGTTTCAGGCCAGAGGAGAGGAAAGGTGAGTGCAGAGAGACTGCAGGGTATGATCAGTGTATGTACGATATGATATATCCTAATTTCAAAATGTAACCCTACTCTTACCTTTCCACCTTCTACCCATGTTCATTTCCCTGTGGAAATAGTTATTGTTCTCAAAAAGTGCCTGGGGAGTGAGCCACATAGGGAGGCATGTGACGGAGGGTACAGACAGGGAGAGGCATAAATGTAGAGAAAGAGGTTAGGAACAAATACATGGAAATGTAAGAGCTCATTCTGAGCTACAGCAAACCCCCCATTATGAATAGAGGGGTGCACAGATGGAAAAGCGATGGAAGAACAGATTAGAAAAAGACCTCATACACTAAGCTAAGTTCAGTTGACAACAGGGAAGTCACAGAGGTATTTTGAGTGAACAAATGACATACTTAAAATAGTGCCTTAGGAAAATTAACATGAGAGTAGTTGGGAAACTGGAAATAACTCAAGCAAGAAGCAAAGAGAGCATAAATCAATCCATTAGCAATGGGAAAGAGAAAACATATAGATACGGAGAAAAGAGAATCCACAGGGTAGGATATCTCATTGAATCGGGGTGGGGGGTGGACAAGAGAATAAGAAAGTAAAAGATGGCTGACTTGGATCAGATACCCACCCTTCCTACAATCAGCTGTGACTGAGGTGGTGTCACCTGGAAGGAACATGGCCTTATAGGCTTGCCCCTTTGACAGGCGCTACAGGTAGGGAATTATATCTAAGAAAAGGGAAAACGAGGCACCCAAAACTATTAAACTCTACTAAAAAATTATGTATTAACCCTGTTTAACCAAACAACCATGCACACACTTCAAAACTAGATTGAGATCAAAGCTATTAGGGTGCAGATTCTATAAATCAGGTTCTATTCTATGAATAGTATGGGGATCAAAATATGCCCCTTTGACATATGGATTACCTTGAGCTAACAGCAACTGAGATCCAAGAGATGCAGAAAAAAGCCTTCCTGGAGCATCCCTTCTCTGACTAAAACCAGATACTTCTGAGAAAATTTTACAGCATTAAGACAGAAAGTCAGCAGTGAGATGCACCTGCACAAAAAATCTGTACCTCCTTAGATTCCCCCAATGTATGGACCTGCCCAGAGTTTGATGCACTTGGAAGCCTAAAACCTGTGCCTTCATCCTTGTTACTTTTCTACAAGTTTACCATTCTTCATTAAGATGCTATATAAGTGCAAGTCCTGACCACCCTTGTGAGTTACTTATCACTGAATTTCTCTCCTGTGCATGTTTGCTACATGAGTCATTAACTTGTTCTTCTCTTGTTAATCTATCTTTTGTCAGTCCAATTTGCATGGCCCCAGGTACAGAACATAAGAGGGTATCAGAAGAAAATTTTTATTCCTCTCTTACACTATACACCTTAGTCTTTATGAAATAAAACATAAGAAACTGATAACTCATATGCTGCTAAGAAAAACAAGGAAACTGCCTTTCTGTTTGAGCTAAAGGCAGGTGATTATTTGGGGTTTTTCAATATTCAAAGGATATATATGAATGTATATTTATATATATACATATATATTTTATATATTTTTATACCTCAGCTGACTACAGAGGCAAGAGGTAATAGCTCTCTACTGCTCTAAGTAACTAGATCATCTTGGTATTTTCCCTCAGTTTCCCATGCTATGTGGACTTCGTTGTCCTTGTTTTAATAACAAATAACAGAGATGCAAAATTGTATGCCTATGTGTGTTTGTACATTTTGCTGGAGAGATTGTTTATACTTTTCATAAGATTTCCAATGTGATATCAGACCCAAGAGATCCTAGAAGCACTGGTAAAGTGGATAACACTAGGACTCAAAATGTCTAGTTTCTATTATGCTATGTATTTGTGGTCTTAAGCAATTCTAGTATTCTGATCTTTATTTTCCTCGTCCGTAAAATAAGGTTAATAATAGCTGCAATGCAAAACATACAGATGTTTTGAGGTTACAATTCCATGTTGTGTAATTTATATGGCATTTAGAAATATTAAGCATCATTATCTTAGTTAAGCAAATAAGTCCTTCTTCAAGCTTGGATGTATTTCTTCTATAAACACCAGCACTAAGCTTGCAAGTATATACAACATTCACAACATTGAAAACCACGGAATCCCTGAGGGATGCATGACACTTCTACCATAAAATTTATAGCTCCATTTTAACTCTACTTTTTATCTTCAAAATTCAAATTAACATCTACTGTAATTTCAGATTCCTGAACTAACATCTAGTACTAAAATCAAAACAATATAACTGTGAATCTGAATCAGCTAGAATAAAATGTACTAGGCAAAATCACCCTTTACTGTAGTGGTGGTAGAATGCTAACAGCTGCTGAGCAATTACCCTGTGCAAATCCATCCTTGTCTTCATGCCCAAACTGTGTTGAGAGCTTTGTTGGTCATGTAAGAGATATCTGTGGCATGTTTGGCCAACAACATCCCGACAGGTGCTCCTTCTGTCCAGACGTATAAGGAGTCAGACAGAATTTGAATGTTCTACTTACATCCTAGACTTCTTAGTGCTTCCTAAGGCAAATAACCGTCTACAGTTAAAATAGTAAAAGCATTTCTCAGATTAGGGTAGACTATAAATGCAACTGATCAAATATTCAGATCTACCTATCAAAATAAAGATCTAATAAACTGGTTCTTTTTAGATGAACAATATGACAAGTCTTAAGGGAACTAGCAGGATTTTACAAATATTTGATAAATTTTCAAGGACAGAATCATGTGTTTTTCAATACAATGTCTCTGGATTATTGCTTGTGGTACTACAATTTCCTCTATTTTTCTTTAACTTGTCTTCCCTTTTCCCACTCTTTGACTTTTTTTCTGTATTTTTGAGATGAATATCTCTTTAAAATTTTCTCTTTCCCATTAATCACCAAACATAAGAAGTGTTTTTGCAAAATATCTGCTATCACACACAAAAAAGGCACAGCCAATGTGACAAGAGAAAAACATTTATGTGATGGGCTGTGCTGCATTAATATGGTGATCTAATTTCTAAGTTATCTTTAAAATAAAAATGCTCAATTTCCAGAGATAATATTCTTCAGCTTGTGGATTAGGTGCAAATGGCACTTGAACCCTGATGTTATGGATTCTGCTTTTGGCTTTGTATTCACCATTGCCTGGGTGAACCAGACCAGATCTTAGGATTAAGATGTTTGCAAATATTTGCAAAGTCATATTTGTAAATCAGAGCATCCCAAATGCTTAATTTTGAAACACTTAAAAAACCTGAGTTGCACCTCACATTTATGTCTCAGTTGATTTATGCAGAATCCAATGTCAGAGGCATTAGCTGAAAGGGCACGGACATGCATTATCAAATGGGCTACAGAGGCTCAGGAAAGCCTATCAGTGTTTAAAGCATTTAGACAGCTGTTGAGGGCATAAAGTTCCAACACAGACTGCCCACATTTACAACTGTAAAGTGAGCAGACCAGATAGTTTCCTCCTGTGCTCAGAAAGAATGATGGTACCATATGGAAAGTAGAGGATGCCTGGGATAATAATGTCTATCACGGAAGGTCCTAGAGTCTCTCCATCACCTGATAACCAAATCTCTCTAGGCAGAAGGGTGAACATTCCACTGGGTTTCCCTAGGGTGGCACCTGTCATTTATAGGAATTGTGCTTGCCAGGACTAAAGGGAAAAAGAGAAACTTCTTCATTTCCATCTTCCTACACCCACTGAGAAGAGGTCATCTGAAGAAGCAGACAACGGTGAAACCTCAAAAGATATAACCACCCTAAATACGCAAGATGGGCAGTTTACAAACAAGTTTTCATTGATGCACAGAAACAGTTACTCCTAAACCCAGACCTCTCAGGTTAATAACACTACTATCGAACTCTTCACTTCACTGGTTTGTATCTTGATAGTAGAAATAAGCTTAAGGGGAGTAGAATATGCCACACCAAAAATATGTCTCTTTGGCATAATAATTATTTTGGACTTGTTATTTTTGAGGGGTGTCAGATACAGGGCAATCTCTGAAAACAGAGTGGAATTTGCCTTTTTCTGAGGGAAATCTATATTTATAAGGGAAACCTCCAGTTTTCAGGGAGACTCCCAGCCCTGTACAGGGTCTAAAGAGAAGGATAACTAAATGTCAAAACACTTACCAATGGAGAAGTTACTGATTTAAATCTGTAACCATTCCTTACTTACTGTGCTCTGCCTAAAAACTTCCCAGCCTGGCTCCCCCTCTCACCACACCCCCGGCATCTTTCCTTTGTCTTTAGCTGAAGATGATATTTAAGGTGGTAACTTGGACCACTTCGGGGAGTTACTTTTCCTAGATATCTCCTATGTATACAGGAGATACACATGTTATTAAACGTTTGTTTATTATTATTATTATTATATTGTTTATTATTAATCTGTGTTTTATTACAAAGGGGGTCTCAGCCAAGAACCTAGAAGGGTAGAGGGAAAATTATTTTTCCTCCCCACAGAACTAAAAGTCCTGACCTGAAATAAGGGATAACATCTAAATTTATTGAAACAATGGGAAAATACATAACTACTGAAGGAAACCACAACTTGTTTTTCATTCTTAGCATAAATCTCTGTAATTATCAAATGACTATTTTCAACTTTCTTTCACAAGGTTTTAAACCCATTTCAAATCATTAGACCTTCTCAGGTTCAATAAGCTGATTGGGCAAGAGAAATTCTTGCATACAAATGGAAAATTTTCTTTCCTTCCTTTTTCTCTGTAGTTCTAAAATCAAATGAAGTGGTTTATTATGGAAACTCACTAAATGAAATATACGCCCAAATTAAATTCTTATCTTTTTTTCCCCTCCCCTTTTCCTTTTTTCTCACCACCGGTTTCTACCAGTGGCCTTTTGTTCAGCCTGCTGCACTAGCCACGCATCCCTGAACCTTGCCTGAGGGCCCACACACATCCTGTGTCTGAAAAGTAAACCCCTCTCCCTGCCAGGCCTCAGGTCCTGCCCTCTGCACACAAACAGCCCTCCCTACCCTTGCTGCCAGTCAAGACCTCTCACTTCCTTCACTTAACTATACATCCCTGACAATGACTTCTCTTGTCTCTATCCCTTCAGAGATATGGCTCTTTTCAATCTCCACCTTAATTTAGTCAATCATAATACGAACTTACTGTTCTTACACACATTCTATTCAGTGTATATGCTAATTTTCTTATTCAGTAGCCCATGCTTTGTGTGTCCATCTTAAAATATACATTCCCAGGGAAAGGAGCCATGTCTGGAAAGCGTGCCAAGGACAGAACCTATCTTGGGGCCAAGTGCAAATAACATTTAAAGAATAATAATAGGTGAAAGGAAGGTAGAAAAGTATTTGTCATAACAATAACAAACTTAAAGGAACCTCAAGTAATTCATAGGTCATGCCTAGAAAACAATCTTTTCTTTCCAAATCTCAGTAAAATATCAGAAAAGAGATATGAGGCTACTTGAAGATATCTTCTAGTTTCCTGTGTTATAAAAGTGCCTTGTAAAAGGGATGGGGATTTTTGGACTCACATTCAGGCAACCATGAATTTACAAAAATGCTTAATCAACTACAACTCCACATAACACAAGGAAACCTGGAAAAGCAAGAGTGTTTATTCTTAATTTTCTCCTTTTACTCACTAACCCTATATGTGACCAGAGTGTATTTTTCAGTTGAAATTAGACAGGAATGAGCAGGGCGGAAGTAGGATATCTGACTGTAGAAGGAAAGGCTTCTAAATTTTTCACTGTGGCACCCTTGCGTGATCTCATTTTAACACAAAACACAAAACAGTGTTTCCACTCAGTTTCCGATTAATCTTAGCAGAAATTTTTGTTTGGTGAGAGAGGCACCATTTACATATTATTTCTTGTAAGTGGAATCCTGGATTGAGATGGATGGGAAGGGGCGCCTGGGTGGCTCAGTGGGTTAAAGCCTCTGCCTTCAGCTCAGGTCATGATCTCAGGGTCCTCGGATCGAGGCCGCATCGGGCTCCCTGCTCCGCGGGGAGCCTGCTTCTTCCTCTCTCTCTGCCTGCCTCTCTGCCTACTTGTGATCTCTTGCTCTTTGTCAAATAAATAAGTAAATAAAATTTTAAAAAGAGAGAGAGATGGATGGGAAAAGTGCAGTTGAGAGCCATTATTCCAATCTTCCTCCTCCAAAATGTGGAAACGTGGGTTTATTTCCAAAAGTTCAGGTTGCATATCAAGTCTTTCCAAGACTTTTTTTTTTTAAGATTTTTTATTCATTTATTTGAGAGAGAGCACCAGCGGGGTGAGAGCAAAAGGAGAAGCAGGCTCCCGCTGAGCTGGGAGCCCCACATGGTCCTCCACCCCAGAACCCTGGGATCAGGACCCGAGTCCCCCAGGCGCCCCCTCCCAAGATACTTAGACGGCAGGGCTACCAGCTCATCCTTCACTTTGCTTTTAGAAAGATGCTCTTCAGTTTTCAACGTCATTGCAGTTTTCCAAGGTGTAAGAACAGGAAGACACCGGTGTTTTTCCTACACCTGAACCATCAGAATAGTCAGCTGGGTTCATTACCCTTGATTAGCATACGAATGAAAACCATTAGGGCGGCTCACTCCGTTTGATAAGAGTGCCCTTAGGCTAATATGATTTGTAACTCGTAGAAGCGCTAAATTTCCACAAGCAGAAGACGAGCCTTCTGCTTTTAATAGCGAAGAGGCAGCAGCTTTCCCTCATCCCCGGCCCTCCTTCATTACACACACCCACCAGGAAGCCCGTTTACCGCCAGAAACACCCCAAGACCTCTTCCCCCAAACTCCCCACCTCCCGTGCATCTTTAGCCATTGAGAAAAGCTTCCTCTTCCTCTCCAAACTTCAAAACAGGTAGGGGAGGGAGCTGCGAGCAGCCTTTCATCTCCGCTCACCACGGCAGTGGTGAAAAAGCCCGAGGAGGCACATCCTGCGAGGAAGTTTGAAAAGAAAATGGGAGGTCCCGACCAGCGAGGACGGACAACGAAGGTACGAAAAGCGTTCGCTGGAAACACACCGCGGCGGTGTTTCTTCCGCCCCCTTTCGGCCGGCTGTGTCTCTGGGGGCTCGCGGGCTCGGCGCCCACACGCCTTTCGGGAAAACACAGCCCCGGTCGGAAGCAGTTACCTCCATGGCTCCGTGGCCCGCGCGGAGGGCGAGCCCGGTGCGTCCCAGGCGCTGGCGGGGAGCGCGGGCGGGCGGCTGGAGCGCGCGGC
>LNAC01000210.1:3200877-3237954 GCA_002007465.1 Ailurus styani
GGCCCTCTCGCCGCCGAGATCGCGGGCTCTCTCGCAGATTGCATCAGCAGGAAGAGTCTGGAGGCCGTTTCCCCCAGACCGCCCCCAGACGGCAGAGTCTCTCCGAGCGCCGAGAGGCAGACCCAGCGCCCGCCCTAGCCTCCCGCACCGCTCTCTCCTGGGGGTGCCCGTGTTTCCAGCACGTTTCCACATGTTAGCCCTCGGTTACTGCCTGCGAGTGTCGGGATGCCAGCGGGAGGGAGGGGACGGTCCTGACTGCCACTCCCTTCTTCGCCGGCTGCCCGCCCGCCTCACTTCCCACTACCCCCGGAGTAACTTTCCCGCACGTCCTGCTCAAAAGTATACAGTGGATTCCCATCATCAAAAGCCAGACAATTTTAAACGTGTTTTTTGATGGAAAGACCATGTGTCTGGTTTTTAAAAGTTTGCCAGTCTTTGTTTCTCCCATCCTTTGTTTAATTCCACAGCCCATCCTCGGATACCATTTTTGCCAGTTTCTCCTGGATCCGGAATAATAATCCTTACTGCATTGAGTTCCAAAGCACTGATACTTTGCCACGTTAGGCTCCCGACTTTGCTTAAATACCCTCCTGGTTGAAGGCTCACTCTGGCAACATCCTGTTTTTATAAATCTCAGATGAAGTCTTTGCTAGGAAGTCCTTGCTGAGTCTCAAGCAAACCTAAACCTTTGTCTTTGCACTGTGCTTTGTCCATATCCTTTATTAAAATCCATTTTCTTTTAATTATTTGTTTGCACAGGTGATACTTCATTAGATTATGAGATTCTTGAAGACAGATCCCAATGTTGAACACAAACGTGTTGGGGGGGGTGTTAAGAAATGTTGGTTAGGTGAATGAATGATTAAAATTCAACAAATGTATTGATCTCATCACATGTCAGATGCTGGGCAAGATCCTAGGCATAAAGTAAGTGGTAAAAATGTTCTTAGGCTCATAGAATTCATATTTTAGTGTGGGAAACAACATAAACATTAATTCAGGTAGCAAAATGTCCATGCACGAATGAATGGATTTATACAATGAAATATTATTTGGCAATAAAAGAAATGAATTACTGGTATATGCTTACATGCATGCATTAACCTTGAAAACATTACATGAAATGAAATAAGACAGTCACAAATGACCAAAAATTGTATGATTCTATTTTCCTGAAATGTCTGGAATACGAAAATTCACAGAGACAGAAAACAGATGGTCATTGCCAATCTAGGGAAAGGTGGTAATGAGGAGTGATTGCTAATGGGTACAGAGTTTCTTTGGGGGATGATTAAAATGTTCTAAAATTAGATTGTGGTACTGGTTGCACAACTCTGTGAATATGCTAAATACCAGTGTATAATACCTTTTAAATAGATGAATTGTATGATACATGAATTCTATCTCCAAAAAATGTTGTTTTTTAAATCAAGTAGCACGTAGTAAATTTTATGAGAAAATAAAGCATGGTAAGGGAAAAGAGCACGATAGGGCAATAGACCTGAATGAATTAATATGTAAATTCTAGAGCATGCCTGTCAATGACTTTCTAAGGATTCTTTTGATATTGTTATAGGGCTACAGGGTTCTTGTCTGCCAGAGTCCAAGAATGAATCTCACAGAAACAAAAGGGTGAAGAGGTAGTTTATTAACAGAAGATGAGAACAGAAAGAAAGCTCTCTAGAGGGAGAGGGGTCCCCAGTGGGCTGCCACAGAGGGCTTTTATGGTGAGTCTTTTATAGAAATCTGACCAGGGAACTTAAATCTTCCTGGTGTTACCACCATGACAGCGCCAAGATTACTTCTGCTTGGAGTATCTCATCTCTATGTTTAAGACAAACCAGGTGGTCTGATTATATTTCCTTACCTCTGGTTCCATTAGGCCTCAGCATTCCTGGGATTTCTGTGAGCCTGATCACATAGCCCCCTACCTATCTCTCCCTACTTAGCCCGACCTGTCCCTTACTCATTCCTCCCTCCTGCATTAGTAACCCTAACAGTCCTTAGGGAATGGGACCATGACCGTTCTGGCTGCTTCCCACTGAAATGGGGCTGTGGGCTGGGTGGCAATTAGAATCTATTTAGGGGTTGGTCCAGGGTCCTGCAGTATGGCTCTAGGGGGTCATGATGGACAACAAATGGTACATGCATTGGTACATGCATGAGGATGTGCATAAAATAAGTATTAAGCTCGAAATTATGATCACATCCCTTAGATAAGGATCCCCAATCCCCAAGTCAGTTATATAGACCAATGAGCATCCTTATCTTACTCAATTATCACAAATGTCCTCTATTAAATGCCACACCTTGCGGGAGTTATCTGTAATGTTAAAATAACACATGGGAGGAAGCTCCTCACATCCCAAATGATGGAAGAACCTGCCATTTTTAACCCACGAAAGACACTAGAAAAATTTTACAAGGGGAAATTACCCAATTTTGCGGTACACAGTCCAGAGGAGTCCCCGTGAAGGAGAGCCTCTTTCCCATCTCACGATTCTGGTATGACCCCACACCTGTTACAGACTATGAAGGCATCCCTGCACATCAGCTCTCTGTGCCAGAGCCAAGGCGTCCTTTGGTGACCTGACCTAAAGTGACAGAGTGGCCTAGCACCCTGGGACGCCGGAAAGTCGGCCGGCAGGAATAGCCACTCTGACCTACACCGGCACTGCCCTTCCTCTGAACTAGCATCGAGTGAAATATGTTAGGTAGTTCAACCATAGTCAAGGGTGCTACCTGGCATCTAGGGATTTGTGGGCAGATATGTGCGGCTGGTGGAGGTGGCTTTCCTGGGCTCTGACTTCCAGGGCTGGTCTCCATCCTTTTGCATGTCTCAAAAACCCCAGGGTCTTTTATGATGTCCGGGGGGGGGGCAGGCTCAGAGCGTTGGATGACCAGTCCTTATGTGTACTCCTCAGATAAGGCCTGAAATCAGTTAGGGGGAGTTCTGTCATGTGCGTCTTCAGAGTTCTCATAGGGAACCCTCATTCATTTTGTTCGCACCAAGGCTCTGGTAAGCAGAAGCCTAATTAAATGTTTGGTTTATTTTTGGCAGTAAGTCCCCCAAGCTTCCTTTCTCCTATATACTTGATGACCTATCAGTAGATAAGGCCCTAGTACAAACATAGAGTTCCCAGAGAAAAGGAGAAGCCATTTGAGAAAAAAAGTATGAAATCAGAGTGTCAGTGAGGTGATTAGGATGGGGCCAACATTCCCTTCCCACAAGGAAGGGGGATTTGACCGAATAGGTCCCAGAAGCCTGTCACTTGAGTCTTTAAGACCAGTGACCCAAGGGCGCCTGGGTGGCTCATTTGCTTAAGCGACTGTATTTGGCTCTGGTCATGATCCCAGAGTCCCGGGATCGAGTCCCGCATCGGGCTCCCAGCTCCATGGAGAGTCTGCTTCTCCCTCTGATCTTCTCCCTTCTCATGCTCTCTCTCACTCTCTCCCTCTCTCTCTCTCTCAAATAAATAAATAAATAAAATCTTTAAAAAAAAAAAAAAAGACCAGTGACCAAGTAGGTTGCTCTTACATGGCCAACAGGTGCCCCATGTTTTATAAGAGAAGAAGGCTAAGCAGGGGAGATAAGTCTTTCAGTACATAGAGACAGAAGCCACATTCCTCATCTTCTGATGGATGAAGTGGGATGAATCAGAAATGTTAGCAACAGAGGGAGAAAGAGAAGCTCAAAATGAAAGAGCAATTAGGGAATTAACATCCCCAGAAGGAGATGAGAACGATCTGGTTATGTCTGCCCTCCATTTTCCCTCCAATGTTGAGAGGAGGGTCCCACAGTTCTCCCTCATTGATACATGTAAATTCTCCCAAAGCTTCCCTTCTAGACACCAAAAATGCTTTTTTCAAATGAAGAAGGTCATCATCAACCAACATTTTGTTTTTGTTTTTATTTATTTGAGAGCGAGAGAGAAGGAGACAGAGAGATCGAGCAAGCACGAACAGGGGGGAGGGAGAGAGGAAAAAGCAGACTCCCTGCTGAGCAGAGAGCCTGATGTGGGGCTCGATCCTAGGACCCCAAGATCATAACCCTAACTGAAGGCAGATGCCCAACTGACTGAGCCACCCAGATGTCCCTCTACCAAGATTGTTAACTTGCCAGCAGCACCACACTTCAAGAAAGTCACAGTTAAAAGATATTAAAGGCAGCCGAATTCTCAAAACTTGATGTATTCCATATTTTTACCAGTAGGCAGTGCCTGTGACTGCACCTGAGGAAACAGAATTTCTAACGGTCCTCAGAGACACTAACTTTGAGATAGACTTCAGAGCCCCAGAGAGCTCCATTTTGTCATCACTGTTATGAACAAGGTCTGTTGTTGTACTCGTTATTAAAATTATATAACAACTACTTGCAGACTTTCTCTTCTGAATCTTACTAAATCTTATCTAGAGGAAGGGAAACACAAATTTTCTTAGTTCCTTGGACTTGGGAAAAAGAATGAACAGAAGGTAATGATGCTTTCTGTCATAAAGAGTAGAGGGAAGTCTACTCTAAAATTCCACTTTACAAATTTAGGGGGACAAAATCACTCTTCTCTTTATTTCTCAAAATGAAAAATACTGCAAAGTTTTATCTTTTTTATGTTTCTTTTTTTTTTAGATTTTTATTTATTTATTTGACACAGAGAGAGAGAGTACAAGTAGGCAGAGAGGCAGGCAGAGGGGGAGGGGGAAGCAGGCTCCCCGCTGAGCAGGGAGCCTGATGTGGGGCTCAATCCCAGGACCCTGAGATCATGACCTGAGTTGAAGGCAGAGGCTTTGACCCACTGAGCCACCCAGGCACCCCTTTTTTTATATTTCATATACACTTGAAATATATGTACACATATATGTACACATATACACTCTAAGTTCAATATTAAAAAATCATTTATACTGTATTTTATGGGAAATATAGGGTTTTCCAGAATGTTTTGGACCCTTTGGGCTTATTTTTAGCCTATTGTACATCTTCTAGAACCTAATTCCCATGTAAAATTAGACTCGCTGTATCAGAGAGAGTTGGCTAGCTCATCAAAAATGGGAGAAAATCAAATGGATGAATCCTTATGACCAGGAGTGGTGGTAGGCCAGGAGGGAAAGGGTAAAAACCCAAAGACTTCCCACTGACCATGGAAGAAGTAGTAACTTCCACTAAGTAACTTATTAATCTTTGAGTAAACTATTTCTGGCTAAAGGGGAAAAATAATTAGTGTTTTAACAACTCTTTCACACATTGTTTTTAGTTTGATCCTTTGTTTAGATCCCTCAAAGAACAAATCAGACCCAAGCCCAATCCTACAGCAATTTCCAAACAAAGTTAAGAGAAGATCAAGGAGCTATTTAATAAGTGATCTTCAAACAAATGACATAGGTTAGGGAAAAGCACTGGCTTTAGATCCAGATCTGAATTTGTATCCCCAGTTGCACTGATTTGTAATGTACAAGCTTTAGCAAGTTATTTAATCTCTCTGAAACTCAGATTGAGGTGGTTTTTTTTTTTTAATTATTAATATAAGGAAAGGAGTAGGTAATTTGGAAGAATGTTTTAGGAGAGACACGAGTTAATACATGTATAGTGCTCAGCATTAGAGCCTTCCTTTGTATGCCTCACATATCTCCTACAAATTCTTCAGTCCCAGTCACCATAGAACAAGTATCGGCTGTTCATTTTCTGTGAGTAAGAAGTAAAGGATATAAAGTGAAGGTACGACAGAAGATATTCTAGAATACTGAAACCACATCACTTATTAACCAAGAAACAATTCTGGGGTGCCTAGCTGGCTTAGTTGGTGGAGTATGTGACTCTTGATCTTGTAATCATGAGTTCAAACCCCACGTGTGGCATTGAGTTTACTTAAAGTTTAAAAAATTTGAAAAAAAATCTGAGGAGAATTTATGGAGTCTTTCTTCCGGATTGTGGTTTGTTGTTTTTTTTTTTAAAGATTTTTATTTTTAAATAATATTTATACCCAGTGTGGGGCTCAAACTTACAACCCCAAGACTGAGCGTTGCATGCTCTACCAACTGAATCCGCAGGCACACCTCTTCCAGAGTCTTTGAAAACAAGTTAGCTCCCATTTGTGTGGAAAGGATGTTGTAAATCTTCCTGCTAGTTGTCTATAGTTTCTCAGGGCACCTCCTAAACTGACTCATAAAGCTGGCCACTCTCTCCTTGAAATCCTTCCCTTCCATGATACTGTGTTATTCTGAACATTCTCCAGTCTGTCTCGCAGGTTCTTTTTCCTTAATTTAACCCCAACTCTTTTCTCATACCTCCTGGATCTAGGCAAGATAGTGATCCCACCAGTATCTGACTTTAAATCTCCTTGGTTTATATTCTGTCCCTATGTGATTTCAACTGTCACTTCTAGTCTGATAGTTTCTAATGTTTTTCCTGATCTCCAGAACTTTATTTCCAAAAGCCCATACCTGGTTCATCACTGTTACTTCAAGCCCAACTGGTCCAAATTCAAGCACGTAATCTTCCCTCTCAAGCCTGCTCATCCTATTGTCTTCCTTATTTCTGCTGATGCCATCAACATCCTCCCAATCATCCAGGCTCCAAACTTTAATACAGTTCATGTCTTCATGAATAACATTTAAAGTAGGAGGGAAAAACACGAGCCTCCCACACCCAACTATCACCAAGATTTCCCAATTCTATCTCCACAAGCTCTCCCGTCTCCGTATTCTGTACCCACTCTCACTGCCCTACTTTAGTCATTTTGTTATGCCTTCCCCCTGAATTACCATTATCCCTCTCCAACAGCCTTCAATCTCTCCTCATTCCGACCCACCCAAAACACAGATGACCAGTAATCTTCCTAGCCCTCAGTTCTGATTAGATTTTCCCCCTACTCAAAAGAATGTAACTTGCACTCAAATGCTTTCACAGGAGCCAGACTAGAGCGCATGTTGTGTTCCTACACACATCGGAAATCTTCCATCATTGCTTTTACATAACACTACTAGGCATTCTTTCTCCCCCAGCTTGCTTGCCTCAGTGATAGCCAATCTTCAAGATCCATTTCAACTACTATTGTCTTCTTACAGGCTTTCCCGAAGACTTGCTATAGAGACCCTCGGTTCTCAACTGAGAGTGGACATTTTCACACTATGCCTTTTCAATCCCATCATGTCCTCTTCTACCTTTTAATAACTCTTTAGATATTATTCTCCCTCAGGATTTCGTCCTCTGTCCTCAACTTTTTTCCCATTAATTTTAAATGCTCTGCATGGGTGAGTTCATCTACTCTTTGGCTGATATTGTTATTTAATTACCCAAAGACCATCCTCTCCCCCATTCCCACCCCCCACGACCCCTTAGCACCCCCGCCCTGCTTTCTTCTTCTAACAAAATCCTGATTTTTTTTTTCTAGGGTGAGGGCACAGAATATGCTTAATCCTAGGGGATGTCCTAGGGGATGAATGATTATTAATCTAAAGCAACAATAACGATCTCATTTTACTTTTCAATATACCTGTTTTCCCACACTCGCTTGAGTTAGAGAGGACCAAGGAATCAAGTTCTAATCAGTAAGACCTAAGGGGAAGTATCTAAGTGCTTCTCAGAAGGATTGTACCTTCTAATCAGAAAACAACAACAAAAAAATCAGGCAAGGAGAACATGCTGGTGCCATTCCCTTCTCCAATTTTAAATTTTGTTTATAGATGTATATTTCAGGGATCTGCCAACAGCCATCCTGCAACCATGAGTGAAAAACCCAAGATCAAAAACCAATATATTGACAATGGCAAAGCAGAGAGAGAGTCTGGGCTGTTGAGCCACCTTACCAAACCCAGAATCACCCACCTTCAAAACTTCTGTTTTATGATATAATTCAGTGTCTTTACTGTCTTGTCACCATTGGTCAGGTATTTTATTACTACCATTGAAAGCATCCCTTACCTTCAACAATACCTATACTGCAGTGCCACTTGCTTCGAGAACTCTTTACTCATATTTTCTGTGTACATTCCCTTGTGTTTGATCCAGAGGCATTTCCAACTCAGTAGGAAATTTTTATCTTATGTATAATTAACTTGTATTTACTCTCAAAACCTTTTCTCAACAAATACATACACACATAGGCCTACCATATGTTGCAAGCTTCATAAACTCCTCTTGCATTTCCTATCTTTCTTAGTAACAGTAATCTTTTTTTTTAAGATTTTATTTATTTATTTGACAGAGAGGCAGGCAGAGAGAGAGGAGGAAGCAGGCTCCCTGCTGAGCAGAGAGGCCGATGGAGGGCTCAATCCTAGGACCCTGAGATCATGACCTGAGCCAAAGGTAGAGGCTTAACCCACTGAACCACCCAGGTACCCAATAACAGTAATCTTTATCTAGTAGCCCAAACAATTGCCAGTCACCTTCAGATCCTATCTTTCCTTCACTCTCCATTAATTTCATCATTTATAATTTCTATAATTTTTCTCTTTACTATTTCTCAAATTTGTCTTTTGCTCTTAACACTCAGAATGCCTTACTTTAAACCCTCATCTCCTGGGTGGATATTAGCATCTTAACTGGTATCTGTGTGACATCTGGACATATTAAACTGTCTTGATTTTATTTTCTTTACCTATGAAATGGGGATTAAAAACCCTACAGCTTTCATGAGGACCAAAAGAGCTAATACACGTAAAGTAATTAGAATGTGCCTAGCACATAGTAAGTGTTCAGTAAACATTAACTATTATTATTGCCTTCAATTTCTCTTCCATCTAATCTCTTCAATTTCTCTTCCATCTAATGTTTTTTGTTTCTTTTTTATTATTCTGTAGGATGTTTTTCTATAACCTAAAGCACTTTTCACTAAATCACCACTGCCCAAATATTCTCTACTTTATTTTTATTTTTTTAAAGATTTTATTTATTTATTTGACAGAGAGAGAGATCACAAGGAGGCAGAGAGGCAGGCAGAGAGAGAGGAGGAAGCAGGCTCCCCACTGAGCAGGGAGTCCGATGCGGACCTAGATCCCAGGACCCTGAGATCATGGCCTGAGTTGAAAGCAGAGGCTTTAACCCACTGAGCCACCCAGGCGCCCTTCTCTACTTTAACCAAATCAATTTACTGGTAGTTCTGAAGATCAAGCTTAGAGCACTTCAAGTTAGGTCCAAGTCACTCACTCTCCTATATGACTTCTCAACACTATCATTTACCACCTGCTCAGACCCTCCATTTCAAAATACCTGAAGACCTCCTTATATGGTTCACAAGTTTCTCTCCTTCTAAAATCTTGTCATTTTCTGGGTGCCTGAGTGGCTCAGTGGGTTAAAGCCTCTGCCTTCGGCTCAGGTCATGATCTCAGGGTCCTGGGATCGAGGCCTGCATTGGGCTCCCTGCTCAGCGGGGAGCCTGCTTCCTCCTCCCTCTCTGCCTACTTGTAACCTCTCTCTCTCTCTCTCTCTCTCTCAAATAAATAAATAAAATCTTAAAAAAAATTAAAAAAGTAAAATCTTGTCATTTCCTTAGGTCTTCAAATGAGGACTAACACCCTAGGATCTAGATAATCTTTATTTTTACTCTAAGTAAGGCATTCATGTACGTAGTTATACCCTTGACTCTTTATAAAGATGCTTACCCCAGGCTGCATCCCAGATCTATTGAATCAGAACTGCTGGAGGGAAGTGTAGGGGTAAGGCTGCATGCAACATTTGCATTTTAATAAGTGCCTGAGCCACTATATGCATACAGCCCTTTGACCCGATGGAACTAGACTTGTCTCCCAGAGCTACTACACCTCTACGGTTTTGATTAAAGTGAGGTTAATAACATCAAAAACTAATGACATACTATATGTTGGCTAATTGAACATAATAAAAAATGTTTAAAAAATAAAAAATAAAACAAGGTTAATAGTGGCCTAATACTACATCACAATGCCATGTATTTATCTTACTTATCTTATAAGCATGTTATCATGGAACATCATCGCAAGAAGAAAGGTGAGTAAAGTACAATAAGATATTTTGAGAGAGTATACATTTACATAACTTTTATTATAGCGTATTGTTATAATTATTCTATTTTATTTTTAGTTATTGTTAATCTTTTCCTGTGCCTAATTTGTAAATTCAGCTTTATCATACATACGTATGTATAATAAAAGAATGTAGTATACGTAGGGTTTAGTTCTATCTGTGGTCTGAGACATCCACTGGGTGGGGGGTCTTGGAATGTATTCCCTGTGAATAGGAGGGGACCACTGTTTTTAGTATTTGTTTGATTTTATTCATCAGAGTTTTGTAGTTTTCCTTATGTATATCACATATATATCTTGCTAATTTTATACCTTAGTACTTCATTTTGAGCTGCTAATACAAATGACATTATGTTTTTAAATTTCAAATTCCATTTGTTCATTGCTGGTATACATTGGTTCAAAGCAATTGAGTTTTTAATATTAATCTTGTATCCTAAAGCCTTGCTATAATCACTTAGTTTCAAAACTTTTTTGTAGATGGTTTTGGATTTTCTACATAGATGATCATGTCGTCTGTGAACAAAGATGATTTTTGTCTTCTTTCTCCATTTGTATACCTTCTATTTTCTTTTTTTACTGTATTATCCAGGTCTTCTAATACAGTGTTAAAAAGGAATAGTGAGGGGTGCCTGGGTGGCTCAGTCGGTTGAGCGGCTCAGGTCATGATCCTGGGGTCCTGGGATCGAGTCCCACTTCGGGCTCCTTGCTCACCGGGAAGCCTGCTTCTCCCTTTGTGTGCTGCTCCCACAGCTTGTGCTCTCTCCCTCTTTCTCTGACAAATAAATAAAAGCTTAAAAAAAAAAAAGGAATATTGATGGACAACATCCTTGCTTTGCACCTGATTTAGGTGAAAAGTCTTTTAAGTTTCTCACCATTAAGTATAATATTATCTGTAGGATGATCTTTATCAAGGTGAGAAAATTCCCCTCTATTCCTAGTTTCCTGAGAGGATTTTATTATGATGATGATGATGAATGGGTATTGGATTTTGTCAGATATTTTTCATGCATCTATTAACATGATCATGTGGTTTTTCTTGTTTTGTTTATTGATATGATGGATTATATCATTTGATTTTCAAATATTATACCAGCCTGGCATACCTGGGGTAAATACCACTTGGTTGGGCATATATAATTATATATGTAATATAATATATAACATATAATTATATATATGTGTCATATACTTATATATAATTTTTATGCTTTTTTTAGATGTGATTTGCTAATATTTTGTTGAGATTTTTGCATCTATTTCATAAGAGATATTCGTTTGCAGTTTTCTTGTAATGTCTTTGATTTTGGTAGTAGGGTAATTCTGGCCTTATAGAATGAATTAGGAAGTACTCCCTCTCTATCTATCCTCCAAAAGAGATTGTAGAGAATTAGTAAGATTTATTCCTTAAATATTTGTTAAAATTTACCAGTGAACTCATCTGGACCTGTAGTTTTCTGATTGGGAAGGTTATTAATTATTTATTCAGTTTTTTAAACAGATACAGGCCTATTCATATCATTATTTCTTCTGAGTTTTGGCAGATTGAATCTTTTAAGACATTGCTCCAGATCCCATTTTTAAAGACATGATATTCTAATTTATTAATGCTTTATAATCTAATTTATTAATATTTCACCTTTCATCAAAAAGAGGTAGACTGTTCTCAACGATAGACACACAGGCATCAGAGAATTTGTACTTTCAGTTCTCATTCACAGGTACAGATCAAAAGCCAACACAGAAACCCAAAACTCCCTGGTCAGATCTCAAAGAGCTGTTCTCCTTTACAGTGAGTGTAAAATACTTTCTTAATTGATTTGTGCTCACAAATAGATGAACAGATAAATAAAACAGGCTAATAGACCATATTCTCTATCTGTCACGTTTCACCCAACAGAAAATTGATCCTCATTTTCATGAGAGAGATTACCAAAGAAGCAGGTGATAAAACCAGACTCTCAGTTATTACAATAATTACTGCTGATAATGAGGAGTAAATCATCATCCATGTGTGTCACAGATTCACATATACACAGGGTGTTCTCTCTGACCAGCCTTGAAGTCCATTACGCACTACTTCCTGGACCATATTGTAGAAGAAAATGTGGCCCAACCACTATTTTCTAAGGACTCAGGAATTTACTCAGGAATATGACCAGCTTTGTACTGAACCTGGCTGCACTGGCTTATAAGATTGTGCTTAGCTCTTCCTAAATTTGCATTCAGTGACATCACATTGCTAGGTTATCCTTGGCCATATTGGAAGTATTTATACCACAGAAATCAGTAGACACTGGAAAATCAGCCCATATGCTGCCTCAAAGAATCAATTGTTAAACATTTTCCTGCATAGAGTTGTCCTTTACCAACTAGTTCCTGGACCCAGTAATGAAGAGAAATGGCCCCAAATGCAAGTTAGACAAAATGTGGACAGATTAACAGATTTGGCCAAGAAAAGAAACAAAAATAAATACACAGAATGAAAGGGAGTAGAAAAGGAAACAGAGGAAGAGAGTCAGCAGAGGAAAATTCCCCTCACACATGACTAGGCCTAAGCAGCCCATGTGGTGCAATTCTAAGGCAGTTTAATTAGTCCCAGCAAGTGACTCCGCTTGGACATCTCAGGGACCTTCCAGACTTTCCACGTATAGATTGCAAAAGCTGATGACATGACTCCTGGAGAAATATAGAGTAAACACGAATCAAAAAGCTGATTTAATTCATGAATGAGGGAGCCAACATGAGAATAAAGCTGATTCAAAGAAATATAGGAGAGACTGAAGACTGTTGTAGTCAGTGAAAGATGGAATGAAAGTTGGAACCACAACGGCAAAGTTCAATACAAACTGGATTCTGGGAAAGGGAAGAGGGAAAATATCCATTCTGACGCAGACCAAAATAATAAGAAGCAGCAGAAGGAGGAGGAGGAGAAGGGGAGGAAGAGGAAGAGGGGGAAGGGGAGAGAAGAAGAAGAAAAGAGAGAAAGAAAGGAAAGAAAAAAAGATAAAGAGAGAAAGAAAGGAAGAAAGAAAAATAGTTTAAAATGATGTGAATATTGATTGGGATAGAATAAACAAAAATCAAGTCATAGTTATTTTTCCTCACAGATTTATCTGGTCTCTGTTATGTAGATCTCTTTTATTAACAGTGATCAAGATTACAGTCAAATATGGATAGACCAGTATTTATCAAACTTTGAGCTCATTGAATATATGAGCTTTAGGAATATGTTATTAAAACTGAAACATTGTCGCCTCAGGTGAATCCTGGACTAATTTGATTATAAGTAGGTACTCAAATGTGGGCAATGAAATTTGTGATCTCTTCTTGCTACAAGATGACCTTCAGAAAAGTTAGGGGGTAGTGGGGAATACATATATTATTATAAAATGCTCACACACCCCAAGAACCTGTACCCTGAGCAGAAACAGAGGGTCTAAACTAACCAACAGCTCCATGTGGATGAAAACTCCTAAGGAGGTGACGCTTGCTTGGAAGCGAGGGTTTCCAAAGATGACAACATGCTTGAAGTGTTGACATAAAAACCAGCAAGACCAGCAGCAGGCCAGCACATGCCAGGACAAAGGCTCTCAAGACTTGAAACCCAAGGGATCCTTTTTATTGCAAATATTTGATAATGCTCCCTTTACTATCCTAAAATGAAATCCATAGATAAGATGACCTACCTACATACATAATTTAAACAAACACACATGAAAAAGGAAAACCAAAGGAAAAGTAATTTATAATAAAATCAGTATTTCCACATGTAAATGCACAGACACAACTCTTCAGAAAGGCACAGTGGAGCCAAAGGCTTACATCTGCTTGTGGTTTCAGCAAGAGTAGGACAGCTTCAAATGCAGACTGATACTGGGGTATGGACTGATCACTCAGAACCATGTGTGTTGCCTTTAAATGATGCATTTTTCCCAATAGTGAACACCTCCTCCAAGGTTCAAAATTAAGGTACAACTTGTCCTCTATTTTACATGACTATTGCATATCAAAAAATTATTTATTAAACCACGTGTGTGTGTGCATGCTTGCACACACATACACACACATGCTTTAAATAGAGTTTTTTTTTAAGATTTTATTCATTTATTTGAGAGAGAGCACATGTGGGGAGGAAGGACAGAGGGAGAGGGAGAAGCAGGCTCCTCACTGAGCAGGGAGCCCAATACAGGACTCAATCCCAGCAGCCTAGAATCATGACCCGAGCTGAAAGCAGCTGCTTAACCGACTGAGCCACCTGGGTGCCCCTAAATAGATGCTAAAAAAAACCCAAACAAACAAAAAAACAAAAAAACCTCTCTCTATATATTATATAGGTAAGATATTTATGTATATAAAATTATATTTTATTTATTTGTTTGTTTGTTTGTTTGAGAGAGAGAGAACAGGGGGAGGGGCACCGGGAGAGGGAGGGTGAGAATCTCAAGCAGACTCCTCACTGAGTGCAGAGCCTGACCTGGGGCTTCATCTTAGGACCCTGAGATCATGACCTGAGCCAAAATCAAGAGTCAGATATTTAATCAACTGAGCTACCCAGGCGCCCCTCAATAGCGCTTTTCCATGTTGGACTTTCAATGTCAATGGGCAGTTAAAATTCACTCTAGAAAGCTCGGAAGTTGGAATTCAGTTATCTTCCAACTTTATGTTTCCTGAACTTGAGGAAATGGCTATGGAAAGCTACTTCCAGTCTCAAAGCAAATCCTGCCTGTTATATTAGCCCACAAAGCGGCAGTTCTTGAGAACTCAACTGACCCATCTATGCACCACCCATTCTCTGGGACCACACCAGAGGTTTTGGAAGAATTTGAATTCATATTACCATCTGTGCAGCCCATGTGTGGCTGTTTAAATTGAAATTTAAGTTAATTAAAATAAGATAAACAATTAAATTCTTCAGTCACATGATCCACATCGTGCCATAACCACATGTGGCTGCTGGTGACTGTATTGAATAGAGCAAAATGCAGAACATTTTCACCATCCCAGAAAGTTCTCTTTGGCAGTGCTGCATTTGATTATAAAAAGGATGCTTGGTATCAGAAAAATCTGGATACTTACTTTCTGACACAGATGCGTACATAATAGGAAAGTTGTTCTTATCTTCTGAAACTGAGAATACAAATACAAATTTGTATCAGTTAAAACCTTGGCACTGCCTTCCAGAGGAAGATAATGTCTAGAACGATAATGGTAAATTGCTGTAATCTGTTATCTTGCTCTTCACTGACTTTCCAAATTTCCCATAAACCCTCTCAGTTGTGACATTAGTGGAAAACACTAATGACGTGGGCCTTTTGTTGATGCAGACTTTTCCCCACCATTGTGGAAAAAAGAAATTGCTCTTTTACATAGGATTTTGTTCTTGTGGAAATACTTAGTTTAAAGGCCACCTCTTCCATGTAGAATTCCCTGATTTCATTTCCTTCTTTTACTCTCTTACTTGGCAGCAGAGGATGGAGTCTAAAAGGGCTGACACTGGAGCTAGACTGCCTGGTTTCAAATCCCAGCTATACTATTAATGAGCTGTGTGACCCTGGGCAAGTTGCTTAACCTCTCTGTGCTTCAGCATTATCATTGGTAAAACAGCAATGATAACACTACCAATTTTAGTTTTGTTTTGGAAATAATAGAAATTGAAGAGAAACAAAATTTTATTACTCAGGCTTTTTTCTCCATATATTTAAGATTAGAGCATATATAATACGCTTTTGTTTACTTAAAACATTTATTTTTAAACTTATAGAAAATTTTCATGCTACTCCCATTTTATCAGTTTTGGATGCCTCCCTTTTCCTCAGTTGTATTTGAGAGCTGCTGGAAGACCAACTCCTCAGAACTCTCTGAAACAAAAATGCCACCACAGCTTTTTTTAACTTCCAAAGGGAGCTTTATTAAGTCAACAAAATACTTTCAGCTTTGAGCTGCTGTGGAGTGAGATTCAACACAGACATTCCATTTGTCTGGATTTTCCATTCTGAGACTCACGTAAGTTAGAAAAATATGTAAGTGCTACCATTTACTTTTTTTTTTCCTTATGCTTTTATTTACTGCCTTTTTTTTTTAATTAGGGGTTTTCCTAGATGTAGGACTTTGGTAGGACTTACAGAAAATCTTACAGGAAGGTGTTATAAAGTCTATAATTTATTTTGAAAAACTTCCAGTGCAGGGGCGCCTAGGTGGCTCAGACAGTTAAGCATCCAACTTTTGATTTCGGCTCAGGTCATGATTGAGGCCCGTGTTGGGCTCCATACTGGGTGTGGAGCCTACTTGGGATTCTCTCTCTTCCTCTCCCTCTGCCCCATCCCCACCTCTAAAAAAACAAGACAAAACAAAACAAAACTTCAGTGTAGTTGGCATCATCTCACGTCCATGCCGATTTGTTTAAGTTGTATCTCCAGGGGTGATCAGTGCTGTTTTGATCAGAGCTGTTGACATGCTGTTTCGTGGGTCCCCGGCAGTGGTCATCAGCACCGTCTCCAAAAAGCCAGGTTCTCTGCTATCCTCTCTCTCCATCAACCAGGTCTTGGCAAATTAGCTTATTGGATGTTAAATATGGGTATTTATTTGCAAAATTCATGTTTGTGTGTTTATCAAGATGGTAGATGTTAGAAACTGGTTCTCATTGGTAAAAATGATACTCTCTTGCTATATGTAGAGGCAAAATACGTTAGGGACACCTTCTAAATCAGTTCACAATCGGCGGTGTGGTAGGCCATCCCTGGGGGTTCTTGCCTTTATGTAATCTCTTATCCTAAGTGTGGGCTCGATTTAGTGACTTGGTGATAATGAATTCAGAGCATGGCAGAGATAGACTATCAATTCCAAAACTAGGTTTAAAAGACTAATGCTATTTTTGGCCTCTCTTTTCCTCTCAGGTTGTGTGTGTGCGGGATTCATCTCTTTCTCTTGGATTGCTCACCTTGGGGGATGGTGACCCACATGCTGTGTGACAATCCCATTGAGAGGCCCATGTGGAGAGGGACTGAGGTCTACCAGTAATCAGGTGAGTGGTCTTGGAAGTAGAACTATCTAACTTAAAGGTCTAACTGTGGAGTGAGATTCAACACAGACATTCCATTTGTCTGGATTTTCCATTCTGAGACTCACGTAAGTTAGAAAAATATGTAAGTGCTACCATTTACTTTTTTTTTTTTTTCCTTATGCCTTTATTTACTGCTTATTGATCTGGGCCTCTAAACCCTGAGTAACTTGCTTCCCAACCATAGATAACTGATGAAAATGTTTAAGACATAGAGAAGCTAAGGAAAACTACTCCATGTCGGATATATTTTTGGCAATATGATAGCTAGCTCTCAGAATGCGTCCTAGGAGCTAGGCAGTCTTCTGTGTATTTCCCTGTTTACTGATACTGTTGTATGATCAATTCTCAGATAAGTAAACTGCCATAGAGAGGTTAAGTCACTTGTCCAAGAGGCCAAGTTTTGAGGAGGCCCCCCGGCAATCCAGGTATGGAGTCCCTGCTCTTCAGGGCTGTGCTACGTTGCCAGTCTTGTGGTTAATTTTAGCAGGAAGAGTCCGCCAAGTGCGGTCAGGAGGCCCTGATGGGCAGGATAGAGGGAACATGAACAAGACGAGAAGCTGAAAATGCTCACAAAAGGCTAAATTTGACTTTATTAAGCATAATCTACAGGAATGGAGTTACCGACCCCACTCCCACTAAAAGCAACTAGCAGACTCTGAGGAAATTGGCCTGTTCTGGCAGAAGGGGCGTTTTTCAAGAGAGGAAGAAAGCCCAAGTCATAGATATGAGAGAGATGGTCACCAGTATTTCTTTGTGATCCTGTCTGTTCAAATAAACACATGTTTCCATCCCAACTGATTCACTCAGAAGCAATGAATTCATCAACAGATGGACCCAAAGAGGCTCCCTCCAAGATAAAACCAAATATATTACTGTGATTTTTCACAAACAGTGAAAGCCACAGGGTATTTTGCTTTCTTTTCCTTCCTTTCTCTTTCTTTCTTTTTTAAAGATTTTTATTTTTATTTGACAGAGAGAGAGAGATCACAAGTAGGCAGAGAGGCAGGCAGAGAGAGAGGAGGAAGCAGGCTCCCTGCTGAGCAGAGAGCCCAATGCGGGACTCGATCCCAGGACCCTGAGATCATGACCTGAGCCGAAGGCAGAGGCTTTAACCCACTGAGCCACCCAGGTGCCCTTTTCCTTCCTTTTTTACAGAGCCTCTATATACCTGTGTTTGGTATTTAGCATAATGTGAAGGGAGGAGGCCCCTGGGGGTGTCCACAGAGCCTCAGACATACTCCGGGCTCATCATGTCCCTGCAGAGAATGCCAAGAAATCCTGTGTGTGCTCTGTGAACACCTTCTGACCTGATCAGTGAAAAGAATAAATTTCAGCACCCTGTGGTTATTGCTGGAAAAAAAAAAAAAAAGCCTTGTTGAGTGTCAGGAAATTGAGCCCAGTTTTGTTCCAGCAAGATATTGCAGACCATGGATAAACAAAGGGAGGAAAGAAGTTTAATAAAGATATAAGTAATGATGTCTTCTTCTTATGACCTGTTCAGAGCTGGTATATATTATAGTGGTCAGGATCATTCTACCTTTATAATAGTTTCATACCTGCTCACTGATTTTCAATGAGTAGAAGCTCTTGTCGGAGAAATGTTATTTTTCCTATAACATGTCAAAGCCAAATCTGTTGATTTAGGTAAGAGGAAAATGCCCAGGTTTTACATCGAGTGTTTGATTTATTATTCAACTCTGTGTACTAGTTACTTCGTGAGTAGTTTTATGGGGGAAAGTCATGGTGAATA
Source organism: Ailurus styani (assembly GCA_002007465.1). NCBI lineage: Eukaryota > Metazoa > Chordata > Mammalia > Carnivora > Ailuridae > Ailurus > Ailurus styani. Next base: position 3,219,684 of record LNAC01000210.1, read on the forward strand.
AGTGATTCCATTTTGTATAACAAAAAAATAAGAAAGTGAATGCAATATTTATGTAACACAACCCTAACACTAATTCTTACCCTCCAGGCAGGAGAAATAAAAACATGTTTACCTTGCAAACTAAATAGGATCCTAGTTCAAGTATTTATGATTGCACATTTGGGAGGAATGAAATACCTCTTCCATCTAAGAAGTACTTCTATGTGTTCTCTTTGGTTTTCTAGTGTATAATTTGGAAACCTGAACCACTCAAAGGGCTTTTTTTGGAAGGATAAGCAAGGCGGATATATACACAGAGCACCTAAGTCAAACAGCTCAGTCACTGAATGCCATCTGAGCCTTCCTTTTGGAAAAAGAAAATAAATTTTGGGCTTACATAGTTACTCTACCACAGCCCCTCACTTCTATCTCAGACTCTGGATTCTATACGTGAGTGTCATCTTCTAACTTTCGAGCTCACCCCTTCCAGTACCCACCTTCCCCATTCTCTGACCCCACCTGGATCTTCTACCCACTGACCCTAGTCCTGCTGCACTGTCCCTCATGCCTATCCTTAGTCCCTGTGTTTTCTCCCTACCTAGTTAAATCCTATATTCATTGTTGAGTCGCTGGTTTAGAGCCACTCTCAACTCTGCTCACTCTTTTCTCACATCTCATGTGGTACTTGTTAGATAAGTCACAACCCTAGTTAACGCCAACGCTCCACCTATTCTATGCCAGCCCCTAGGCAACTGAACAACGCACAACCATGCTAGCCGGTCTCATGTGAAATCGGGGACCTTGGATCTTCATATTGTCTCTTATGCCGTCCAGCAATCACACTGTGCTTCCTGAATGAAGTCTCTCGCGCTATCTCCTAGGCTATTTTATACTTTCTCCTCTCTCTTCGAAGAGGACACACTCCCTCCTTTTTGGCTTTGCTCAGATCATTGAAGGACTCAGAAGAGAACATTCACTGTCTCTCCCCTGTACCTACCTATCTGTGTCTGTGCCCATACGTGGTGCCTTCCCTTGGCCTGTGGCTGGGCTGCCTCTGCGGTCAGCTAAGCCTCAGCCTCCAGGACCTAGGTCTCACCCCCTGACACATGCTCAAGGGTGGGTCTGCCATTCCCGGATCTCTCTTCTGTGACCCCATTTTCCCCCCCTCTGTACTGGATCATTCTCATAAATGTGCAGATGTGCTGTTATTTCTCTCCCCTGTAAAAAACAGCAAGACCCAAAGCTCCCTTGACTCTGCTTTTCCTGCTGATGGTGTCCATTTTTCTTCCTTTAACAGCAAACTCCTTTATTTTTCTTTTCTTTTCTTTTCTTTTTTGCCATTTTATTGATATGTTTAGTGAATATAAAAACACTTCATATATTTAATGTTTACAATTTGATGAGTTTGGACATATGAATACACCTGTGATACCATCACCATAATCAAGATAATAAACATATATATTACCTCCAAAAGTTTCCTTATATGCCTTTTCTTTAATTTTTTTTTAAGATTTTATTTATTTGAGAGAGGGAGAATGAGAATGGGAAAGGGGCAGACCTGCTGAGCAGGGAGCCCTATGTGGGGCTGCATCCCTGGACCATGATACAGGACTCCATCCAGGACCCTGGGATCATGACCTGAGCTGAAGGCAGACGCTTAACCAACTGAGCCACCCAGGTGCCCCTAAAAGATCTTATTTTTACGTAATCTCAACATCCAACGTGGGGCTTAAACTCAACAACCCCGAGGTAAAAAGTTGCAGGCTTGGGCGCCTGGGTGGCTCAGTGGGTTAAAGCCTCTGCTTTCGGCTCAGGTCATGATCTCAGGGTCCTGGGATCGAGGCCCGCATCGGGCTCCCTGCTCGGCAGGGAGCCTGCTTCCTCCTCTCTCTGCCTGCCTCTCTGCCTCCTTGTGATCTCTCTCCCTCTGTGAAATAAATAAATAAAATCTTAAAAAAAAAAAAAAAAAAAAAAAAAAAAAAAAAAAAAAGTTGCAGGCTTAACCAACTGAACCACCCAGGCTCCCCCTGCCTTTTCTTTTTTTAGTCACCAGAGTACTTTACATGAAGTCTATCTTGTATTTTTTTTTGTGCTATTTCAGACATTTCTTTTTATTTATAGTTTATGTTCAATGCAAAGCAATTCTATTAATGTGGGAAGTTACTATGAATCAAAGCATAAATACACAAACACAATATATAATCCAAAATTTAGATGTGAAACAAAACAGAATGTTCATTCACACGCACCGTAGCTTGACATCTGTTGGATATGGTTGTTTTGGTGTAGGTTCCTAAAGATGGGAAAAAGGACTTTGGTTATCAAGACTACTGTGGCTGTATTAAGATATCAGAACATCTAAGCATCAGTGCATGATCATGCAGATGAAAGTTCTTTCGGTGTTTATTTTTATTTATTTATTTATTTATTTATTTATTTATTTATTTTAAAGGTTTTATTTGTTTATTTGACACAGAGAGAGATCACAATTAAGTAGAGAGGCAGACAGAGATAGAGGAGGAAGCAGGCTCCCTGCTGAGCAGAGAGCCCGATGTGGGGCTCGATCCCAGGACCCTGAGATCATGACCTGAGCCAAAGGCAGAGGCTTTAACCCACTGAGCCACCCAGGTGCCCCACAGTGTTTATTTTTAAAAAGCTTTCTGTACATTGAGGCAGTTGCGAAAAGATTTACTTTCCAGAATCAGACCAACTTTAGACTTCGGACCAGGTTCTATCTAAAAATATTAACTAACAGGAAGTGTTCCAAATGTGGCTATTCTGATTCAGAGTTTAAAAAAATATATACTTATACAAAGAGCATTAAAGTTTTTAGAATTTAATGTAAGCACACTTCCAGCCTTCACTTCCAGAATACTTGATTTTCAATTTTGTTCCTACACATATTTTGCTTTTTTAAATTTCAAGGTCTGTCAATTTTACCTTCACAAAAGATCATTTTTTTAATTGTAAAAAGTATTCGACACCTGCAGAAATAAAAAGCGTTTTGAAATTACTTGAGGTCAATGTACTTCAACTCTTTGGAATCAGTTTAGCTAAATGAATCTGGCACTCTTGTTAAATAGGAATAAGTGATCAGTATATAAGCAAAATGTACTCATTATACTTCAATCGGAGATAGATTCCAATCCATCATTGACCTGGCACATGTCAGTTACTAAATAAAAAAATCAAACGCAAGACTCAGGAAAGAGTTCAGTTCCCAAGAAACAGTGACAGCTTAACAATGTAATACTTTCTCTGGAGTACATATGCATTAAATTAGGACGGCTGAAACAATGCATTGAGGATTTACAGCACACCTGGAAATTTCTTCTAGTGTACATATAAATGGAATCATGGAAGTTTTTGTATTATGTATTTCGCGGCCTTAAAGAGTTAATGAACCAAATGAAAACGGGAACTATTCACATCCCATCCTTTATATCTAGGTAAAATAAAATCTATTCCCATTTTCAAGGTAGAGTTTTACATGTCCATACTTCTTAAGCCACATTTAAAGAAATCATTTAACTAATCTTAGATGTTGTCTCTTCATCTTATACATGAAACTCCAGTAGATTTAGTAGACATCACCTAGAAAATAGACATTTCGAAAAAAGAGAAAAAAAAGAAAATAGACATTTCACATATTCTTCAATCAAAGTCGGGATCCTCAGTATTTTCTGCATCAACAAAATAAGGTATGGACTTGGCAGATTCAATGAAGACCTGTTTTTCCCTTGTCACACTGGATCTCTAGACACCATTTGGATTGTCTTCAGAAGATGGGAATGTATAGATGTTTCTTGGCCCGAGTCTCTTAACGGAGAGATGTAGAAGGAAGAAGGAGATCATGGGGAGACTGGCTGTTGAATGCAGGCACGCCCAGTTACCATGGTGGTGGCATTAGCTGGATTTGGGGCAGTCGAGATATTCTGGGAGGAGTTCCTTGAAAGTGTTACAGCAGTTGTTTGGTTTGAATAAATCTGCATGGGTAGGAGCAGCGCTAGATATTAGCAGCCCCAGTCCGAGGCCTATGCTTCGGCCACCAACGCTCTGCCCATGCTCACCTCGGTGCACTGGATGCAGGTGAGCGGGAAACCACTGGCTGGGGCGGGCTTAGGCAAGAGGAGCCTCCTGTATTTTTAAGTGCGCAGCACTGTCTTGTTAACTATAAGCACAATGTTGTAAGGAAGTCAGCAAATGCTTAAAAAAGCAGTGTCCAAAGGTGCCTGGGTGGCTCAGTCGGTTAAGCCTCTGCTTTTGGCTCAGGTTGTGATCCCAGAGTCCTGGGATCAAGGCCCACATGGGGCTCCCTGCTTGGTGGGGAGTCTGCTTCTCCCTCTGTCTCTGCTGCTCCCCCTGCTTGTGCTCTCTCTCTCTCAAATAAAATTAAAAAAAAAAAAAAAAAAAAGCAATGTCCATACTCAGATGTTCTAATTTTTCTCCTGCCATTGGCTTTGGAACATATTATAATGAAATTTCTCTTGTCGAGTCACCAATATCTTCCTTATGGCTAATCGAAGGTCATTTCCTAGCCATTTCTCTTCCTTGAAATCCTTTCCCCACTTTGTTTCTAGGACACCACACTCACTAGATTTTTCGTTCTCTGCCTTCCACATTTCTGGTGCTCCTTTTCAGTCTCTTTTGTTGGCTCTACCTCCTCTCATCACCCAGGCTGTTAAAAGTTGACAGGCCATGAGGCTCAGGCCTCTGACTTCTCCTTTCTACTTATCTTCCCTGCCTGACTGATCTCAGTGGAACCCGCAGCTTTCCATGCCACACATGCTGTGGACCCCCAGATTTATACCTGCAAGCTGTAATCCATAACCCATCTTCCGATAATCCAGACCATACATCCACCACCTATTTCACAACCCCTAGTTGAATATTTAGTAACATCTCAAGCTCCACATTCTGAAACCGAGCTTCTGAGATTTATTCCCCCCTCTAAACCATCTCAGTTAATGACAACTACAGTCCTCCTCTTGCTCAGTCCAAAATCTTGAAGTCATTCTTCACTTTTCTGATACTCTTGTACCCCACGGTGGGTCTGGGTCGGCCAGCATGTCCGGTCTCTTTTTGCAGCACATAATTCTATCTATCTGTCTATCTATCTATCTATCTATCTATCTATCTATCTATCTATCTAACCATCTATTGACCTATGATTTCTTTTTTTTCACAGATTATTTATTCAACAATTTCTTTATATTTAGTTTTTAATTTAAATTCAATTAATTAACATAGAGTGTATTTTCAGTTTCAGAGGTGAAGTTCAGTGATTCATCAGTCTTATATAATACCCAGTGCTCATTACATCACATGCCCTCCTTAATGCCCATCACCCAGTTATCCCATCCCCCACCCTCTCCCCTCCAGCAACCCTGTTTGTTTCCTTTGATTAAGAGTGTCTTATGGTTTGTCCCCCTCTCTGATTCCATCTTGTTTTATTTTTTCCTCCCTTCTCCTATGAGCCTCAGTTTTGTTTCTTAAATTCCACTTATCAGTGAGATCATACCATAATGTCTTTCTCTGATTAACTTATTTCACTTAGCACAATACCCTTTAGTTCCATCCACATCGCTGCAAATGGCAAGCTTTTACTTTTTGATGACTGAGTAATATCCCATTGTATATATATTCCCCATCTTCTTTAGCCATTCATGTGTCGATGGGCTCTTTCCATAGTTTGGCTATTGTGGACATTGCTGATATAAACATATAAACATTTGGGTGCACGTGCCCCTTCAGATCACTAGATTTGTATCTTTGGGGTAAATTCCTAGTAGTGCAATTGCTGGGTCATAGGATATCTCTATTTTCAACTTTTTGAGGAACCTCCATACTGTTTTCCAGAGTGGCTGCACCAACCAGCTTGCATTCCCACCAACACTGAGGAGGGTTCCCCTTTCTTGCCAACATCTCTTATTTCCTGACTTGTTAATTTTAGCTATTCTAACCAGTGTCTAGTGATATCTCATTGTGGTTTTGATTTGTATTTCCCAGATGCCGAGTGATATTGAGCATTTTTTCATGTGTCTGTTGGCTATTTGTATGTCTTCTTTGGAGAAATGTCTGTTCATGTCTTCTGCCCATTTCTTGATTGGATTCTTTGTTCTTCGGATGTTTAGTTTGATAAGTTCTTTATAGATTTTAAATACTAGCCCTTCTTTATCTGATATGTCATTTGCAAATATCTTCTCCAATTCTGTCAGTTGTCTTGGTTTTGTTGACTGTTTCCTTTGCTGTGCAAAAGCTTTTTATCTTGATGAAGTCCCAAAAGTTCATTTTTGCCTTTGGAGACATGTCTAGCAAGAAGTTGCTACAGCTGAGGTCAAAAGAGGTTGCTGCCTGTATTCTCCTCTAGGATTTTCATGGATTCCTATCTCACATTTAAGTCTTTCATCCAATTTGAGTCTATTTTTGTGTGTGGTGTAAGAAATAATTTTCATTCTTCTGCATGTGGCTTTTCACTTTTTACAACACCACTTGTTGAAGAGACTGTCTTTTTTCCATTGGATATTCTTTCTTGTTTCATTGAAGAATAGTTGACCAAAGAGTTGAGGGTCCATTTCTGGGTTCTCTATTCTGTTCCATTGATCTGTGTGTCTGTTTTTATGCCAGTACCATATTGTTTTGATGATTACAGCTTTGTTATAGAGCTTAAAGTCCAGAATTGTGATCCCACCTGCTTTGGTTTTCTTTACCAACATTCTTTTGGCTATTTGGGATCTTTTCTGATTCCATACAAATTTTAGGATTATTTTTTCAGCTCTGTGGAAAAAAATTTGATAGGATTTTGATAGGGATTGCATTGAATGTATCGATTGCTCTGGGTACACAGACATTTTAACAATATTTATTCTTCCAATCCATGAGCATGGAACATTTTTCCATTTCTTTTTGTCTTCCTCAATTTCTTTCATGGGTGTTCTATAGTTTTCTGAGTAGAGATTCTTTGCTTCTTTGGTTAGGTTTTATTTCCAGGTATCTTATGGTTTTTGGAGCAATTGTAAGTGGGATTGACTCCTTAATTTCTCTTTCTTCTGTCTCATTGTTAGTGTATAGAAATGCAACTGATTTCTGTGCATTGATTTTATATCCTGCCACTTTGCTGAATTATTATATGAGTTCTAGCAATTTTGGGGTAGAATCTTTTGGGTTTTCCACATAGAGTATCATGTCATCTACAGAGTGAGAGTTTGACTTCCTCTTTGCCAACTCATATGTCTTTTATTTCTTTTTGTTGTCTGATTGCTGAGGCTAGGACTTCTAGCACTATGTTGAATAGCAGTGGTGATAGTGGACATACTTGCCATGTTCCTGATTTTAGGGCAAAAGCTCTTAGTGTTTCCCTATTGAGAATGATATTTTCTGTGGGCTTTTTGTATTTGGCTTTCATGATATTGAGGTATATTCCTTCTATCCCTTCACTGTGTAGAGTTTTAATCCAAGAAACTTTGCTGTACTTTGTCAAATGCTTTTTCTGAATCTATTGAGAGGATCATATGCTTCTTGTCCTTTCTTTTATTAATGTAATGTATCACATTAACTGATTTGTGGATGTTGAAGCACGGTTGCAGCCCAGGAATAAATCCCACTTGGTCATGGTGAATTATCCTTTCACCGTACTGTTGGATCCTATTGGCTAGTACCTTGGTGAGAATTTTTGTGTCCATGTTCATCAGGGATATTGGTCTGTAATTCTTTTTGGTGGGGTCTTTGGTTTTGGGATCAAGGTAATGCTGGCCTTATAGAAAGAGTTTAGAACTTTTCCTTCCATTTCTATTTTTTTATGAGTTTTTTTTAAAAGATTTTATTTATTTATTTGACACACAGAGAGAAATCAGATCACAAGTAGGCAGAGAGGCAGGCAGAGAGAGAGAGGAGGAAGCAGGCTCCCTGCTGAGCAGAGAGCCCGATGCGGGCTTCAATCCCAGAACCCTGAGATCATGACCTGAGCCGAAGGCAGAGGCTTTAACCCACTGAGCCACCCAGGCGCCCCCATTTCTATTTTTTAAAACAGCTTTAGAGAAATAGGAATTAATTCTTCTTTAAATGTTTGGTAGGATTCCCCAGGGAAGCCATCTAGCCCTGGACTCTTGTTTGTTGGAAGATTTTTGATTGCTGATTCAATTTCTTTGCTGGTTGTAGGTCTGTTCAGGTTTTCTATTTCTTCCAGGTTTATTTTTGATAGTTTATATGTCTCTAGGAATACATCCATTTCTTCCAGCTTGCCTAATTTGGTGGCATATAGTTGCTCAATAATATGTTCTTATAATTGTTTGTATTTCTTCAGAATTGGTTGTGATCCTTCCTCTTTCACTCATGATTTTTATTTGGGTCCTTTCTCTTTTTGATAAGTCTGGCAAGGAGTTTATCGATCTTTTTACTTTTTCAAAGAACTAGCTCCTAGGTTTGTTGATGTATTCTACTGTTCTTTTGGTTTCTATTTCATTGATTTCTGCTCTAATCTTTATTAATTCTCTTCTGCTGGTTTTAGGCTTTATTTGCTGGTCTTTCTCTAGCTCCTTTAAGGGTAGGGTTAGGTTGTGTATTTGAGACCTTTCTTATTTCTTGAGAAAGGCTTGTATTGTTATATATTTCCCTCTTAGGACTGCCTTTGCTGCATTCCAAAGATTTTGAACAGTTGTGTTTTCATTTTCCTTTGTTTCCATGAAATCTTTTAATTCTTCTTTAAAAGAAGAATTGACTGGTTGACTCATTCATTCTATAGTAGGATACTCTTTAGCCTCCATGTATATGAGTTCTTTCCAGATTTCCTCTTGTGATTGAGATCAAGTTTTAAAGCACTGTGGTCTGAAAATATGCAGGGAATGATCCTAATATTTTGATACTGGTTGAGACCTGATACATGAACCAGTATGTGATCTATTTTGGAGAAATTTCCATGTGAACTCAAGAAGAATGTGTATACTGTTCCTTTAGGATGGAATGCTCTAAATATATCTGTGAAGTCCATCTGGCCCAGTGTGTCATTCAAAGCCCTTGTTTCCTTGTTGATCTTCTGCTTAGATGATCTATCCATTGTAGTGAGTGGGGTGTTAAAGTCCCATATTATTATTGGATTATTATCAATGTGTTTCTTTAATTTTGTTATTAATGGTTTATATAATTGGCTGCTTCCATCTTAGGGCATAAATATTTACAATTGTTAGATCATCTTATTTGATAGGCCCTTTAATTATGATATAGTGTCCTTCATCTCCTATTACATTATTTAGTTTAAAATCTAATTTGTCTGATATAAGGATTGCGACTCCAGCTTTCTTTTGTTGTCCATTATCATGATAAGTGGTTTTCCACCCTGTCACTTTCAATCTAGAGGTGTCTTTGGCTCTAAAATGAGTTTCTTGCTTTGATGCCTGGGAGGCGCAGTCAGTAAACATCTGCCTTCAGCTCAGGTCATGATCCTGGGTTCGTGGGATCTAGTCCTGAGTCAGGCTCCTTGCTCTTTGGGGAGGTGGCTTCTCCCTCTGCCTTCCACTCCCCCTGCTTGTGCTCTCTCTCTCTCTCAATCTCTTTCTGATGAATAAATAAATATAATCTTTAAAAAATAATATAAAAATAAAAATGAAATAAAATGAGTGTCTTGCAGATAGCATATCTATGGTTCTTCTTCTTTTTTTTTTTATCCAATCTGATACCCTGTGTATTTTGATTGGAGCATTTAGTCCATTTACAGAGTAACTATCAAAAGATATTAATTTAGTGACATTGTATTACCTATGAAGTCATTGTTTCTGTATATCATCTCTGTTCCTTTCTGGTCTATGTTACTTTTGGGCTCTTTCTTCACTTAAAGGATCCCCTTTAATATTTCTTGCAGGGCTGGTTTAATGATCACAGATTCTTTTAGTTTATGTTTGTCCTGGTAGCTTTTTATCTCCTATTTTGAATGACAACCTTGCTGAATAAAGTATTCTTGGCTGCATATTTTTCTCATTTGGCACCCTGAATATATAATGCCAATCCTCTCTGGCCTGCCTGGTCTCTGTGGACAGGTCTGCTGTCAGTCTAATGTTTCTATCCTGGTAGGTTATGGACATCTTGTCCCAAGCTGCATTCAGGATTTTCTCTTTTTATCTGAGATTTGCAAGCTTCACTATTATATGTCAAGGTGTTGGCTTTTTTTTTTTTTTTTTTTTTGAGGGGGTTTCTCTGTGCCTCCTAGGCTTAAATGCCTGTTTCCTTTCCCAGATTAGGTAGGTTCTCTGCTGTAATTTGCTTCAATATACCGTCTGCACTCCTCTCTCTTTTGGCTTCTTCTGGGATCCCAATTATTCTGATATTGTTTTGCTTTATGGTATCACTTATCTCTTGAATTCTCTCTTCATGATCTGCTAGTTGTTTATCTCTCTTTTTCTCAGGTTCTGTATTCTCCATCATTTTGTCTTCTATATCAATAATTCTCTCTTCTGCCTCATTTATCCTAGTGGTTAGAGCTTCCATTTTTTTATTATATCTCATTATTAACATTTTTTATGTTGACTTGATTGGTTTTAGTTCTCTTATTTCTCCAGAAAGGGATTCTCTAGTGTTGTCTATGCTTTTTTCAAGTCCAGTTAGTATCTTTATTATCGTTATTCTGAACTCTAGTTCTGACATCTTACTTATGTCCATACTGATTAGGTCCCTGGCTGTCAGTGCTGCCTCTTGTTCTCTTATTTGAGGTGAGTTTTTCTGTCTTGTCATTCTGTCCAGAGAAAAATAGATGAACAAGAGAACAAAATACTAAAATGGCCACAATGACCCCAGAGAAATATACACTAAACAAATCAGAAGAGACCTAAAACAAAAACACAAAAACAAAACAAAACAAAGTAAAATTAAAAAGAGAGAGAGAGAGAGAAGATAAAATCAGACAGGTGAACAGAACAGAGCAATACACTGAATCCTGTGTGTATTTTGGTGTTTGTTAGAAAACTATATCCCAAAATTTTGAAGAAAGAAAAATTTATATGTGCAAATATAAAATTAAACACAATGAAAGGATAGAATGTAACTGTAGAGATGAAAATTAAAAAAGACTTTAAAAAATAGAGAATGTAATCAGACAGGTGACGAGAACAGAGCAATACACTAAATTCTGGGTGTCTTTTTGTCTGTTTGTTAGAAGAAATTACATCCCAGAATTGTAAAGAATGAAAAACTTTTATATACACAAAAATAAAAATAAGTACCATGAAATGATAAAATAGAACTGTAAAAATGAAAAAAAAAAGAGACGACAAAAAGAATTGACAATAAGAAATTGGTTGAAAAGGAAAGAGAAAAAAATTAAAATTGAAAGACTAAAGAAGTATCAGAAAAAAACCATGAAATCTATATACCATTTTCCCTTAGCGCTGGAGTTTTTTTAGTTCTGTGTGATCAGTAAACTTGGTCTTAGCTGGAAGTTCTTGTTGATTTTCTGTGGGAGAGGCCTGTTGTACTGATTCTCAGGGATCTTTGCCCCAGGTGGAACCACACTGCCCTTGCCAAGGGACCTGGCTCAGTGTAAGTGGCTTGGGATTGCTCTATGCGGCTTTTGTTCCCTGGAGGCTTTCTGCACCACTTTAGAGGATGAGAATGAAAATGGTGGCCTCCCAGTCTCTAGCCCAGGAGTCGAAATTTTGTGACCCCCTACTCCTCAGTGCACCATAAGGGAAAAGCCGTCAACCAAGGAGTAGCAGTCAATCATCCCTGTCTCCCTGGTTTCCATCAGCACTACATTCTCACCCAGCCTCTGACCCAGTATTTCTATCTCAGGCATGGGCCCCAATTTGAGTCTCCAAACCCTGCAGGCTCCTGCGGTGCACACCCACGCCACTCCTCCAGGGGGAGCAGGGGGTGTCTTGCCAGTTCTGCCACTTGTTGGGCCCCTGCTCAGAGAGCAGTCACCTGACTGTGCTGCAGTGTGGGGTATATGGCAACCCTGAACCGAGAGCCCACTCCTGCGCTCACTGATTGCAGTCACCTTCCCCACTCTGATGCCCAGAAACTCTGCCACACCCAGACACCCCTAGTCTTCCTGTGACCTTGGGGATCCTGAGACCACACTGTCCCACCTGGGATTCTGCCCCACTTTGCCACCTGAGTGCCTTTCAGGCAGGGACATCCCTCATTGGAGCAGACTTCTAAAAGATCTGATTTTGTACTCCACTTCTTTATCACTTTCCAGTAGCCAGCTTCTGAACACTCCCTCCTGCCACGTTTTATCTTCCCATATATTATCTCAGATTCACTTCTCCACACTTTGCAGTGTTTGCACTTGCAGAAAGTGATTTCTTGCAAAACCTTGCAAGTGGTTGCTACCTTGCAGAAAGTAATTGCTTTTCTATTTGTAGACTTGCAGCAATTATTTTCTTAGATCTCTGGTTGAGTTCACAGGTGTTCAGAATGATTTGATTACTAGCTGAATTTCTGGGACCAGACAAAACTAAGGTCTCCTACTCCTCCACCATTTTAGAAACTCAAGCCTACCTATGATTCCTTATTGTCATTTCTCCTCCTGGATTATTGCTACCAACATCTAACTAATCTCACTCTTTCTACCCTTGACCCTTTATAATTTACACATTTGTTCAGAGCACATATCTCCTCTCCTTAAAATCCTTCCAGTGGCTTCCCATCTCACTCAGTAGAAGTCAATGTCCTTCTGTAACCCTAAGGCCCTACATAATTTGTCTTTTCTATTTTTGCTCTAACCTCATTTCCTACTCTTCTTTTGTATTCTTTTCACTCTAGCTACACTGGCCACTTTGTTGTTTCTCAAACATGCCAGGCAAATTTATACCTCAGGACCTTTGCACTTGCTCTTCTTCCCAGATGCATTTCCTCTGACTATCTCCTTCACTTCCTAAAGGTCTTTATTCAAGTTAACCTTCTGGTGAGCTCTTCCTTAGCTCACCATCTACAATTGCAAGCCTTTCTCCAAACTCATTTATCATTCCCTTTTTGTTGTTGTTGTTCAGTATTTATCAGAATGTAACATACTGTATATTTGTGTCAGTTATGTTAACTTTATGTCTTCTTCTGTAGGAAATAAGTTCCATGAGAGCAAGAAGTTTTGTTCACTGTGTGTCCTCAGCACTAAGACATTCTTGGCAAATAAAGTCTTCAATAATTATCAAATGAAGTAATTATAATGCTGAGAACGCAAGGAAAATATACAGACTGACAAGACAAACATACACAGTCATGCTCACTTTTCTACAAATTGGTGATAATTATTATTAAAAATAGTTTTTATTTTATTCTCAATATTCCCATATGAAAAGTGGAGTTCTGTACTCAGACAACACTTAAAACATTAGAATTATGGACTACTACAACAATGTATCATTTTTTAACTTTAGAAAATTCCTATAATGATTTTTTAAAATTATGATATAAAATGTTATCATTCTTATGACATACTATTTAAGCACTCGAAAATAATGATGAAATAGAACACAAGAGCAATCTTAGGTAGGTTTGATTTCTGGGTCTTGAATTTCAACTCATTACCAGCAGAGGGTGCCACTGATCCACATTTTCATACATGTGTTTAAAAAGAGCTTTGCTGATTTTAAAATCAGCACGTTTCAACGCTGTAAATGACATTATCTTATAAACCTACATTATAAGGTAATGGATCAGCCACCCAAAAATAATGACTTGAATTTTAAAAATCTGTTGTTTTATTCTTTTTTCTTTTAGTATTTATTTAAAATCATATTGTACATACAGTATAAAAATATACGGAAATAATTAAATCTCTCTTCTACCCCTTCCTTAAACTGATAGTTTTCCTTTCCATGGTTACCATTGTCTCTAGTTTCTTCTGTATTTATGTGTATGTGTGTTTCGCTTTGTGTTTGTACTGTATATTTTTTTTTTTAAAGATTTTATTTATTTATTTCACAGAGGGAGAGAGATCACAAGGAGGCAGAGAGGCAGGCAGAGAGAGAGAGGGGGAAGCAGGCTCCCCGCTGAGCAGGGAGCCCGATGTGGGCCTCGATCCCAGGACCCTGAGATCATGACCTGAGCCGAAAGCAGAGGCTTTAACCCACTGAGCCACCCAGGCGCCCTGTNGAGAGGCAGGCAGAGAGAGAGAGGGGGAAGCAGGCTCCCCGCTGAGCAGAGAGCCCGATGTGGGCCTCGATCCCAGGACCCTGAGACCATGACCTGAGCCGAAGGCAGAGGCTTTAACCCCCTGAGCCACCCAGGCGCCCTGTACTGTATATTTTTAATCAAAAATGATATAAGTACTGTTCTTTACCTTAGGATCAATTTATAACTTGACCACATAATTTTGGGATTCTACTTATAAAATATCTTTCTTTAAACAGCTGTATTTTATTCTAATGTGTGACTGAACTGTGATTTATATAACCAGTATCTTTTTGAAGGATAAAAAGATTGTTTTCAATATTTTGCCATTACAAACAAAATACTATAATAAATACAGTCTTATATTTACATTTGTAAATATGTGCAAATATGTCTGTAGGCTAAATTCCTAGAAAAATTGGGTAGCCCTTTGAAAAGTAATGAAGGTGAAATCCTATTTCCCTAAATACCGAAATAAATTCTAAATGTATTCAGTCATGAAAGTACTAGAAAAAAAATGGGAAATTTGTGTGTGTGTGATTTTGAGTCAGGAAGGCCTTTCTAAGGTTAACACAAAATCAGAATTTACACAGAAAAGTTGAAATTTGACTGTATTTAACAAAAAAACCCAAGACTCTACATGGTAAAAAACAGCATAAACCAAAAATAGAAATGAGAATTGTACAAATGAATTGCTAATGCATATTAAAAAGAAATAGATTTCTTAATATATAGCTTTTGTAAATTGATAAAATCCCCTATTAAAAAATGGGCAAAGAATACAAACAAGTAGAACATAGAAATATAAGTGGCTTTTAACACATGAAGCTATATTCATAAGGAGAGAAATGGAAATTAAAATGGCATGATGCCATATTTCACCTATCAGATTGGCAAAGATCAACACATTGTGTGTGACGAGAGTGTAGGGAACAAAGCAAGCTCACAGACTGTTGGCAAGATGATAAATTGATATAATCTCTATGGAAACTGATTTGGCAATAGCTACTAAAATTTTCAAAAAGAAGGTTGAAGTTGTTGTTTTTTTTCCTTTTAGTCCAATCTCCTTCTTTCAATTATCTGTATGTACACAACCAAAAGAAAAGGTTACACAGAGTTTAAAAACAAAACAAAAATATTTTAAGAGGTATTTGGGGGGCCCCTAGATGGCTCAGTCAGTTAAGCTTCTGCCTTCAGCTCAGGTCATGATCCCAGGGTCCTGGGATGGAGCCCCGCATCAACCTCCCTGAGCAGCAGAATCTGCTTATCCTTCTCCCCCTGCCGCTACCCTGCCTCGTGCACTCTCTCAAGTAAACAAATAACATCTTAAAAAAAAGAAGAAAAATGAGAGAGGTGTCCTTTGTGTAACGTGGATGAGAACTATTTTGGGCTATGGAAATTTACACGACAACCAAAACTATCTCTTAGTGTATATTAGTCAAGGTCCCTTAGGAAACAGATGGCACTTTTTTTTAAAGGGAGGCTGAAAAGAGTTTCATCCGCGAAGGTGTGGGCAGGGTTAAGAGAAACAGTAGGAAGAAGGGAGCACCCTCTGGTGTTGGCATGATGGCGTTAGGAAGTCATTACCATCTCCAGCATGAGCCAAGGGGAGGCAGAGGTACAGAGCCAAGCGAGGATTGTTCCTATTGCTCTATGTCTGGATAGATCTGGAAAGGCAACGGATGATTTTCATTCAGCTAATATGTATCTCAGTAGTATCTTCAGGGCCTTCTTTATTTCTACTTCCCTCCAAAAAGGAATTGCCGAATTCTCTTTCAAAATATTCACTTCAGAATGGGACCCATAGATCACTTACTTTCCAATCCTTTTCTTTCTGGGATGGTATCTTTATGAAAGTTGGCTTCCTGAAAATATCGCTTTTGTTTATTAAAGTTTAATTAAAAGAAATTTAAAGATGATGACACCCAGAATATAAAAGCGTTACAGAGTACGTTATACAAAATAGTGCCTTTTACACAGAGTGGGCTTTGAAAAATAAAATGCATGTTATGTTTGGCTATACTGAAGGAGGATTCCACTATCCGGTTTTCTTTCCTTTCTTCTAATAGTGCCCCCTTCCACCCCCTCCAATCTACTTTTGGTGGACAAAGTGAGTCCCTTGGATTAACCAGAGTTAATTTCAGAGACCGAGCTTCTGGCTAATATCTAGCAAACAGTAAATACTGAGTTAGAAAGGGATACGCATTATTTGAATACACTTTTTCTTTTTTCTCACCTACTTAAATAAGATTGCATTTCCTTGCAGTGTCCCTTAGTGGTTCTGGGATACAAGACGATCCCCTTCAGGTCTGGTAAGGTCAGGGGCCCTGCCCGGGAAACGTGCCTTAAGAGGAAATGATTTGGCAGGTAAACACCATGCTGTCATCAAGTCTCTCTAGAGTATCCCCAAACCCAAAGACCTGTCTTCTTCTTGTTGTTTTTGTTCTTGTTTTTGTTTTTTGGGTTTTTTTGTTTTGTTTTGGTTTTTGGTAGAGTCTGCATTTTATCCCTTTATACTCTCTCCTGTGTTCACAAAGCATGTGTTTGGGGTGGGAGACACTGTTTTGGTGGAGACTGCACGTTTCTCGCTGCCTTGGGACAGGTACAGGCATCACCAGCTTGTGCTGTCCACCAGCAGAGATCACGGTATGAGCACATTTTGTTAGAATCCTATGAGGCAAACAATAAATAAATAATGGAACAATATGTTCATTTTGTTCATTGCACATCTGCTGGAATTTATTGTTCAGGCTATTCCTTTCACTACTTGGAGAAACATCAGGTGTAATACACTTCTGGGGAGCAGGAAGTAAGAGTACAATTTGCCAGACAGGTGATACGGTCTAGTTGATTCAGAATTTTAATATTATTTTTGGCTCTACCACTGGCTTCTTTTATGACTAGGAGGGAAATCTCTCTGGGTGTTGCTAGTTTCGGTATCTGTGGATTGATAAGAAGGTCACAAGCATAGATGTTACAATAGTTCACTTCATGGGAAACTAAACAGAACAAATCAATGAGAGGAATGGGTTAATTGGTTATTTCTTTCTGGGTACTCTTTCGTGCTTTAAGAGTACAGTAATATCTGAATAAATTAAAGGAGTTTCAGAAAGTGCATCATACATGTGCGATCTCATTTAATCCCTGCAGCAAACCCAGGAGGTCATTCATCATACTGATTTTGCAGATAAAGAAACTGAAACACAGAGTTAAGTAATTTGTTGGAGGTCCCAAAACCAATTGGGCAGAGCTGGGATTTAAACTCAGGTTATCTGAATCCAGAGCTCCAACTCTGAACTACTACACTTCTCTTTTCTGGGGACAGAAACCATGACCCACAGGACGAGGAGCGAATATAAAAAATCAGATAATCCAAAAATAGAGTCTCAGAGCCCCCGAGGCTGGGCGAGGAAGAGAGAAAATAGAAGAGAAGTAGGAAATCACCCGTGCACCGGGCTGGGAAGCATGTGATGAGGGACGGAAGGGTCCGGCTAGAGGAGCCCAGAGGCAGTAAGCAAAGCTGGCCGCTTCAGAGCGAAATGTTCCAGTTAGGACGTTTCATGGTGTATGGGTGGAACCCTGCAGCTGGCTTGCTTGTTTGTTCGTTTTGTTTTTAAGATGTGCAGCCTCCCCCCGGAAGAGTATTTTCTTGGAGGGGAAGGAGCGTTAGAAAAAATGTCCCTCCTGTGGGAATCCGCCTGCATCTTCCCTCAGCAGCCTTGCCTTTGTTTCACTCCCCGGCCTCCTCCCACCCGCCTGGCCGTTCTGTTCACGCGGGGCGGCCAGCCGTTGGCGCGGTCTCCGCTACCTGGAACACACTGCTCGGCGGCCCCTGGCCTCTCCCCGTCCTGCCCTCCGCGGACTTCCACGTGCCGCTCGGGCCCTTCTTGGCCTCCTTACTGCTCTTTGTGTGGACGACGTTCTGGGTCTGCCAGACCAGAGAGGGCCCCTTAAGAGAGGTCGCGAACGATATCACTCGTGTTTGGAGAAACCGTCCAGCCCTGGGCGCAACAGAAACGTACGACACTGAACGAAGAACGTGACTTTTCTTCCGTCCCGATCACAGACAGTACGTCCCGGGTGACGTGTCTTTTGTTACTAGCGCGCCGGGGAGCACACCGAAACGGCCTCGGGGCCGCCAAAGCAGGGTCCTCCCTCCTCCTGCGTCTCTCTCCCCCCCTCCCCCTGC